>CATOTT010000018.1:0-35000 GCA_951813785.1 Criorhina ranunculi
TGTCCTTGTTCGTATGTTTTTCTTATATTTTGTGTCCACTTCTGGGACGTTTGCCTGTACTTCTACCTGTGCTTATTCGTATGATTTTCTTATATTTTGCGTCCGCTTCTAGGATATTTGCCTGTATTTCTTCCTGTTTTTGTTCTAATGTTTTTCTTATATTTTGTGTCCACTTTTGGCAGTTTGCATGTACTTCTACCTGTCCTTGTTCGTATGTTTTTCTTATATTTTGTGTCCACTTCTGGCAGTTTTCCATGAACTTCTACCTGTACTTGTTCGTATATTTTTCTTATATTTTGTGTCCACTTCTGGCAGTTTTGCATGTATTTTTACCGGTGTTTTTTCTCATGTTTTTCTCATGCTTTGTGTCCACTTCCAAGATGTTTGGCTGTATTTCTACCTGTTCTTGTTCGTATGTTTTTCTTATATTTTGTGTCCACTTCTGGCAGTTTTGCATGTACTTCTACCTGTCCGTGTTCGTGTGTTTTTCTTATATTTTGTGTCCACTTCTGGCAGTTTTGCATGTATTTCTACCGGTATTTTTCCGTATGTTTTTCTTATATTTTGTGTGCACTCCTCGAACGGTTGCCTGTATTTCTACCTGTGCTTATTCGTATGTTTTTCTTATATTTTGTGTCCACTTCTGGCAGTTTTGCATGTACTTCTACCTGTCCTTGTTCGTATGTTTTTATTATATTTAGTGTCCACTTTTATCAATTTTGCATGTACTTCTAGCTGTATTTTTTTATATGTTTTTCATATATTTTGTGTCCACTTCTGGCAGTTTTGCATGTACTTCTACCTGTCCTTGTTCGTAGGCTTTTCTTATATTTTGTGTCCACTTCTGGGACATTAGCCTGTATTTCTACCTGGGTTTTTCGTATGTTTTTCTTATATTTTGTGTCCATTTCTGGGACGGTTGCCTGTATTTCTACCTGTGCTTATTCGTATGTTTTGCTTATAGTTTGTGTCCTCTTCTGGCAGTTTTGCATGTACTTCTACCTGTCCTTGTTCGTATGTTTTTCTTATATTTTGTGTCCACTTCTGGCAGTTTTGCATGTATTTCTACCCGTGTGTTTTCGTATGTTTTTCTAATATTTTGTGTCCACTTCTGATATGTTTGCCTGTATTTCTACCTGTTCTCGTTCGTATGTTTTTCTTATAGTTTGTGTCCTCTTCTGGCAGTTTTGTATGTAGTTCTACCTGTCCTTGTTCGTATGTTTTTCTTATATTTTGTGTCCATTTCTGGGACGTTTGTCTGTATTTCTACCTGTGTTTTTTCGTACGTTTTTCTTTTATTTTGTGTCCACTTCTTTGACGTTTGCCTGTATTTCTAAGTCTCCTTGTTCGTATGTTTTTATTATATTTTATGTCCACTTCTGGCAGTTTTGCATGTACTTCTACCTGTCCTTGTTCGTATGTTTTTCTTATATTTTGTGTCCACTTTTGGCAGTTTTGCATGTACTTCTACCTGTCCTTGTTCGTAAGTTTTTCTTATATTTTGTGTCCACTTCTGGCAGTTTTGCATGTATTTCTTCCTGTGCCTGTATGTTTTCGTACGTTTTTCTTATACTTTGTGTCCACTTCTGGCAGTTTTGCGTGCATTTCTACCTGTCCTTGTTCGTATGTTTTTCTTATATTTTGTGTCCACTTTTGGCAGTTTTGCATGTACTTCTACCTGTCCATATTCGTATGTTTTTCTTATATTTTGTGTCCACTTCTGGCAGTTTTGCATGTACTTCTACCTGTCCTTGTTCGTATGTTTTTACTGTATTTTGTGTCTATGTTTGGCTATTTTGCATGTACTCCTACCTGTGCTTATTCGTATGTTTTTCTTATATTTTGTGTCCACTTCTGGCAGTTTTGCATGTGCTTCCACCAGTAGTCGTTCGTATGTTTTTCTTATATTTTGTGTCCATTTCTGGGACGTTTGCCTGTATTTCTACCCGTGCTCATTCGTATGTCTTTCCTATATTTTGTGTCCACTCCTGGCAGTTTTGCATGAACTTCTACCTGTCCTTGTTCGTATGTTTTTCTTATATTTTGTGCACCTACCTGTCCTTGTTCGTATGCTTTTCTAATATTTTGTGTCCACTTCTGGCAGTTTTGCATGTGCTTCCACCAGTAGTCGTTCGTATGTTTTTCTTATATTTTGTGTCCATTTCTGGGACGTTTGCCTGTATTTCTACCCGTGCTCATTCGTATGTCTTTCCTATATTTTGTGTCCACTCCTGGCAGTTTTGCATGAACTTCTACCTGTCCTTGTTCGTATGTTTTTCTTATATTTTGTGCACCTACCTGTCCTTGTTCGTATGTTTTTCTTATATTTTGTGTCCATTTCTGGGACGTTTGCCTGTATTTCTACCCGTGCTCATTCGTATGTCTTTCCTATATTTTGTGTCCACTCCTGGCAGTTTTGCATGAACTTCTACCTGTCCTTGTTCGTATGTTTTTCTTATATTTTGTGCACCTACCTGTCCTTGTTCGTATGTTTCTCTTATATTTTGTGTCCACTTCTGGGACGTTTGCATGTATTTCTACCTGTGCTCATTCGTATGTTTTTCTTATATTTTGTGTCCACTTCTGGCAGTTTTGCATGTACTGCTACCTGTTATTGTTCGTATGTTTTTCTTATATCTTGTGTCCACTTCTGGGACGTTTGCCTGTATTTCTACCTGTCCTTGTTCGTATGTTTTTCTTATATTTTGTGTCCCGTTGTGGGAGTTTTGCATGTACTTCTACCTGTCCTTGTTCGAATGTTTTCTTATATTTTGTGTCTTCTTCTGGGAATTTTGCATATGTTTCTACCTGTCCTTGTTCGTATGTTCTTCTTATATTTTGTGTCCACTTCTGGCAGTTTTGCATGAACGTCTTCTACCTGTCCTTCTTCGTATGTTTTTCTTTTATTTTGTGTCCACTTCTGGCAGTTTTGCATGTACTTCTACCTGTCCTTGTTCGTATGTTTTTCTTATATTTTGTCCACCTACCTGTCCTTGTTCGTATGCTTTTCTAATATTTTGTGTCCACTTCTGGCAGTTTTGCACGAACGTCTACCTGTCCTTGTTCGTATGTTTTCTTATATTTTGTGTCCACTTCTGGGACGTTTGCATGTATTTCTACCTGTTCTTATTCGTATAATTTTCTTATATTTTGTGTCCACTCCTGGCAGGTTTGCACGAACGTCTACCTGTCCTTGTTCGTATGGTTTTCTTATATTTTGTGTACACTTCTGACACGTTTGTCTGTATTTCTAAATATCCTTGTTCGCATGTTTTTCTTATAGTTTGTGTCCACTTCTGGCAGTTTTGCATGTACTTCCACCAGTAGTCGTTCAAATTTTTCTCTTATATTTTGTGTCCACTTCTGGCAGCCTTGCACGTACGTCCAATTGTCCTTGTTCGTATGTTTTTCTCATATTTTGTGTCCACTTCTTTCAGCTTTGCATGTATTACTACCTGTCCTTGTTCGTAAGTTTTTCTTATATTTTGTGTCCACTTCTGGCAGTTTTGCACGTACTTCTAAATGTCCTTGTTCGTATGTTTTTCTTATATTTTAAGTCCACTTCTGGGACGTTTGCCTGTATTTCTACCTGTGCTCATTCGTATGTTTTTCTTATATTTTGTGTCCACTTTTGGCAGTTTCGCATGTACTTCAACCTGTCCTTGTTCGTATGTTTTTCTTATATTTTGTGTCCACTTCTGGCAGTTTTGCATGTACATCTACCCGTCCTTGTTCGTAGGTTTTTCTTATATTTTGTGTCCACTTCTAGCAGGTTGGCATGTACTTCTACCTGTGTTTTTTTGTTCGTTTTTCTTATATTTTGTGTCCACTTCTGGGACGTTTGCCTGTATTTCTACCTGTTCTTGTTCGTATGCTTTTGTTATATTTTGTGTCCACTTCTGGCAGTTTTGCATATACTTCTACCTGTCCTTGTTCGTATGTTTTTATTATATTTTGTGACCACTTCTGGCAGTTTTGCATGTGCTTCTACCTCTGCTTATTCGTAAGTTTTTCTTATATTTTGTGTCCACTTTTATGACGTTTGCCTATATTTCTACCTGTTCTTGTTCGTATGTTTTTCTTATATTTTGTGTCCACTTCTGGCAGTTTTGCATGTACTTCTACCTGCCCTTGTTCGTATGTTTTTTTTATATTTTGTGTCCACTTCTGACAGTTTTGCATGTACATCTACCTGTGTTTTTTCGTACGTTTTTCTTATACTTTGTGTCCACTTTTGTTACGTTTGTCTTTATTTCGACCTGTTCCTGTTCGTATGTTTTTCTTATATTTTGTGTCCACTTCTGGCAGTTTTGCATGTACTTCTTCCTGTCCTCGTTCGTATGTTTTTCTTATATTTTGTGTCCACTTCTGGCAGTTTTGCATGTATTTTTACCGGTGTTTTTTCGCATGTTTTTCTTATTATTAAATAATATCCAACTTAATAAGCAAACACCAGTAATTTCAAATACTTCAATTTTTATTCATTTGCAAACACGTGTCGTTGATCGGTCGAAGAAAGAGAGAAAGGCCCATGTGACAGACGTCAGAATTCCGCCCTTGACAGATGGGTACCGCAGTGTTACCAATTATATGCTATGGTAGAGTTGCCAGTAATGCTGGATATGTAACACTCCTCTCTCCTTAGATGTTCGGCCGACCGAAACGGGATGGTGGTTTCACAACTCTTCCATGTCGAGTTGTTTGAGTAACGGGTGGACTGAGTGCTGATGGTTCTCCCTCCGCCACGGTATCGGTCGCGGTCGTTGTAGCTGTACTGGTTGTGGTACGGGATGGGGTGGTGGTCGCCGTTTGTTGGGTTGCTGAACCGGGGGCTTGGTGGCTTGTTCTGGGGGCTGCTGAACGCGTCGGGGTGATATCCAATCTAATCGCTTTTTCCGAAATTTCCGTAGCTGGACTATTGGTGACAGGTATTCCTGCGGTTTCGTATCTCAGGTCATCTAAACCACTTGGTTTACTTTCCGCTCGGCCTCGTATTTGGTCCACATGTCGTCTTGCTATCTGGTTCTCTGATGTCTGGACCACATACGACACTGGTCCGGTTACTTCGATGACATCTCCCTTTATCCACTTTGGCCCATGCGAATAATTGCGGATAAACTCTGAATCTCCTATCTTAAAAGTTCGGGTTCTCTTACCCGGGACTTCTGCTGGTTCCTCATGCCGTCGACATATGTTATCGGGATGCAGCATGTCTAACACCCGGCCCATTAACAACTCCGCGGGTGTTCTTCCCGTTGTCGTGTGAGGCGTAGTATGTTGTTTAAATAAAAATCTTTGTACTTTTAATTGCATGTCCCCATCCACTAGGGTAGCTAATGACGCTTTCCTATAACGTACCATTCTTTCCGCCTGTCCGTTACTGGAGGGATGGTAGGGTGCCGTAGTATGATATTGTATTCCATTTTTCTTATAAAAATTTCTAATCTCCTCTGAAACGAACGCGGTTCCATTGTCTGATATGACTCTCCTTGGTATCCCATGGGTCGCGAAAATCTCCCTCAGTTTCCGAATGACCTCGGCCGCGGATTGATGGGCTACTAGTTTCACCTCCAGCCATTTTGACATCGAATCTACCACTAGCAAAAAAACATGTCCCTTGTAAGGACCGGCAAAATCTAGATGTAGGGTGGACCAGGGGTTAGGCTCCGGCTTGATGTACTGGCGGGGTGCTGCTGGAGGATCCGGCCTATCCTTTTGACACCGGTCACATCGTCTGACCCTTTCTTCTATCTGCTGGTTAAGCTTAGGCCACCACACGTAGCTGCGTACGAAAGCTTTCATGTTGGTCATCCCGGGGTGGTTAGCATGCAACAGATCCAGAATACGATTTTGAAATTTAAGTGGTATTACCACCCGGCTACCCCACAAAATGCAGCCCTTGTGCGTCGACAACTCGGTTCTCCTTTAGGAGTAGGGTTGAAAATCGGCTTCCATTCTTAGTGGCCAACCATGCAAAATCCAATGCATTACTTTCGCAAAATGTGGGTCCTTCGCCGTTTCGCGGGCAATTTCCTCTGCGCTGACTAATGGAGTTAAGAGCGACGCATCTCCTTCCAGAAGCAAAATATCCGCGGGCCCATTAAGTTCTTCTATGGAACCCGGCTGTGGCAGCCGACTACGGCAGTCCGCGTTAGCATTTAACCTTCCAGATCTATATTCTAGCTCATAGTCATACGCCGCCAACAATAAACACCATCTTAACATGCGTGGCGAAATCATATCGGGAATCGGTTTCAGCTTATTGAAGATACCTAATAACGGTTTATGGTCAGTCGTAATCAAGACGGGTCTCCCTGCAATATATTGGTGGAAATGTTTAGCTCCGAAAATAATGGCTAATGCTTCCTTATCGATCTGGGCATAATTACTTTCGCTAGACCCCAGTGTGCGGGACGCGAAGGCAATGGGTCGCTCATTTCCCTCAGAATCTCTGTGTGCCAGCACTGCACCTACACCATACGGGGACGCATCACAGGAAAGTACAAGTGGCTTGCTTTCATCATAGTGAGTCAGGACCCTTTCGGTTCTAAGCAATCCTTTTAGTTCATTAAATACCTGAGTGTGCTCCTTGGTCCAGACCCACGCAACGTTCTTATATAATAGCCGGTGCAATTTTTCGGCCTTGGCTGCCTTGTTGGGTAAAAACTGATTATAAAAATTAAGCATTCCCAAAAATGACTGAAGCATTTCCTTGTTTTGCGGGATGGGTGCTTTCTGAATGGCCTCCACTTTAGATTTATTTGGTGCCACCCCTTCGCCGGAAATATGGTACCCCAGAAAATCAATTTCCGTTTTTCCAAATACGCATTTCGACTCTCGAACAGTTAGATTTGCGTTTCCCAGTTTCTCGAGGACACGTTCGAGATTTTGGCGGTGTGTATCCGCGTCCTTCCCAGAAACAATAATATCGTCGAGAAATACCTTTACGCTTGGTATTCCACGCAGTAAGTTTTCCATGAATTTCTGAAAGATCCCCGGTGCTGCTGAGATTCCAAACGGCATCCTTTTTACTTTGTAGAGACCCTTATGAGTGTTCAACGTGAGTATTTCGGCCGCCGGTTCATCTACCCTAAGTTGTTGGTACGCTTGTCGAAGATCAAGCTTTGTGAACACCTTTCCTGAAGATATAGCCGACGTGACTTCCGAATATAAGGGTAAAGGATATGCGTTTGGTTTAATAACCGCATTGACGGTGCTTCGGTAGTCCCCACATATGCGCATCTTACCATCCTTTTTTAAAACCGGCACAATAGGTGTTGCCCAACGTGAAAACTCAACCGGTTCTAGTATCTGTTGGTGTACCAACTTGTCGATTTCCGCCTCGACCGCTTTTCTTAACGCAAATGGTACCTGACGATGCTTTCGAAAAATTGGCGTAACCCCGGGTAATATTTCAATGCTGACAGGTGGCCCTACATGAGCCCCTAAATCTTCATTAAAGACGCATGCGTACTTGCCCTTAATTTGTGTCCAGTCCCCGTTCATCTCCAACATATGCACCCCCTTTACATGTATGTCCAACGGAAGAAACCAATTTCGCCCCAACAAACTTCGACCACCACCTGAAACGACAACCACGGGCAATATACATCTAACTTTTTTAAATATCACATTCACCTGGGTAACTCCTAACACTTTTAGTTTTTCCTCGGACCATGTTTGTAGTATTAACGAGGAATTACTCAGCTTCTGGTCCGGCTTCTTAATTTTTTCCCACGTCCTATCTGAGATGACTGTAAGTGATGCTCCTGAATCGACCTCGAACTCCTCCATGATCCCATTGATACTAAGTTTTGCTGTAATTCTTGACGGATGTGCTGCTGTTGCGCCATATACGGGAACATTATTAAGTTCGTAATAATAGCTCTCTGCTGCACCCCCATCTTCTGTGATCTGCGGCTCTTGTAGTATATGGACCTTGTGTTCCTCCTCCCTCTGGCTACCTTTTCTCCTATAGCAGGCCCTGCTGCTGTGACCTTTCCGTAAACAAAATTCGCAGTTTTTGTCTTTAAAAAAACATTTTTCTTGTGGATGGTTGCCTTCGCAACGAAAACATTTTCGGCCATTCCTTGCTTTATACCCTTGTTGTGTGGTCCGGCTAGCCACCACCATAACCTCATTACCGCCACGTACGTCGAACACATTCTTTTGTGCTGTCTCATGCGCCAAGGCCAGTTCATATGCCCGTTGAAAATCCAATTTTGGCTCACTAAACAGTCTCTTTTGCAAAGCTTCATCGGAAACTCCACATACTATCTGGTCGCGTAGCATGTTATTAAGTTCCACGAAATTGCAGTGTTCGGACAGTGTCCCATCCTCGTCGCCAGTATTAAATAATATCCAACTTAATAAGCAAACACCAGTAATTTCAAATACTTCAATTTTTATTCATTTGCAAACACGTGTCGTTGATCGGTCGAAGAAAGAGAGAAAGGCCCATGTGACAGACGTCAGAATTCCGCCCTTGACAGATGGGTACCGCAGTGTTACCAATTATATGCTATGGTAGAGTTGCCAGTAATGCTGGATATATAACACTTATGCTTTGTGTCCACTTCCAAGACGTTTGCCTGTATTTCTACCTGTTCTTGTTTGTATGTTTTTATTATATTTTGTGTCCACTTTTAGCAGTTTTGCATGTACTTCTTCCTGTCCTCGTTCGTATGTTTTTCTTATATTTTGTGTCCACTTCTGGCAGTTTTGCATGTTCTTCTACCTGTCCTTGTTCTTATAACTTTCTTATATTTTGTGTCCACTTCTGTTACGTTTGTCTGTATTTCTACCTGTGCTTATTCGTATGTTTTTCTTATGCTTTGTGCCCACTTAAAAGACGTTTGCTTGTATTTCTACCTGTTCTTGTTCGTATGTTTTTCTCATATTTTGTGTCCACTTCTGGCAGTTTTGCATGTATTTCTACCCTTGTTTTTTCGTACGTTTTTCTTATATTTTGTGTCCACTTCTCGGACGTTTGCCTGTATTTCTACCTGTTCTTGTCCGTATGATTTTCTAATATTTTGTGTCCATTTCTGGCAGTTTTGCATGTACTTTTACCTGTCCTTGTTCGAATGTTTTTCTTAAATTGTATGTCCACTTCTGGCAGTTTTGCATGTACTTCTACCTGTGTTTTTTCGTACGTTTTTCTTATATTTTGTGTCGACTTCTGGGACCTGTCCTTGTTCGTATGTTTTTCTCATATTTTGTGTCCACTTCTGGCAGTTTTGCATGTACTTCTACCCTTGTTTTTTCGTACGTTTTTCTTATATTTTGTGTCCACTTCTCGGACGTTTGCCTGTATTTCTACCTGTTCTTGTCCGTATGATTTTCTTATATTTTGTGTCCATTTCTGGCAGTTTTGCATGAACGTCTTCTACCTGTCCTTCTTCGTATGTTTTTCTTTTATTTTGTGTCCACTTCTGGCAGTTTTGCATGTACTTCTACCTGTCCTTGTTCGTATGTTTTTCTTATATTTTGTGTCCACTTCTGGGACGTTTGCATGTATTTCTACCTGTTCTTATTCGTATAATTTTCTTATATTTTGTGTCCACTCCTGGCAGGTTTTCACGAACGTCTACCTGTCCTTGTTCGTATTGTTTTCTTATATTTTGTGTACACTTCTGACACGTTTGCCTGTATTTCTAAATATCCTTGTTCGCATGTTTTTCTTATAGTTTGTGTCCACTTCTGGCAGTTTTGCATGTACATCTACCCGTCCTTGTTCGTACTTTTTTCTTATATTTTGTGTCCACTTCTAGCAGGTTGGCATGTACTTCTACCTGTCCTGTTCGTATGTTTTTCTTATATTTTGTGTCCACTTCTGGCAGTTTTGTCTGTATTTCTACCTGTGTTAATTCGTATGTTTTTCTTATTCTTTGTGCCCACTTAAAAGACGTTTGCTTGTATTTCTACCTGTTCTTGTTCGTATGTTTTTCTCATATTTTGTGTCCACTTCTGGCAGTTTTGCATGTATTTCTACCCTTGTTTTTTCGTATGTTTTTCTTATATTCTGTGTCCACTTCTCGGACGTTTGCCTGTATTTCTACCTGTTCTTGTCCGTATGATTTTCTTATATTTTGTGTCCATTTCTGGCAGTTTTGCATGTACTTTTACCTGTCCTTGTTCGAATGTTTTTCTTATATTTTGTGTCCACTTTTGGCAGTTTTGCATGTACTTCTAAGTGTCCTTGTTCGTAGGGTTTTCTTATATTTTGCGTCCACTTCTGGCAGTTTTGCATGTAGTTCTACCTATCTTTGTTCGTATGATTTTTTTATATTGTGTGCCCATTTCTGGCAGTTGCGTATGTATTTCTACATGTGTTTTTTCGTATGTTTTTCTTATATTTGGTGTCCACATCTAGGATGTTTGCCTGTATTTCGACCTGTTCTTATTCGTATGTCTTTCTTATATTTTGTGTCCACTTCTGGCAGTTTTGCATGTATTTCTACCTGTGTTTTTTCGAATGTTTTTCTTATATTTTGTGTCCACTTCTGGGACATTTGCCTGCATTTCGACCTGTTCTTATTCGTATGTTTTTCTTATATTTTGTGTCCACTTCTGGCAGTTTTGCATGTACGTCTACCTGTCCTTGTTCGTATGTTTTTCTTATATTTTGTGTCCACTTCTGGCAGTTTTGCATTTACTTCCACCTGTCCTTGTTCGTATGTTTTTCTTTTATTTTGTGTCCACTTCTGGCAGTTTTGCATGTACTTCTACCTGTGTTTTTTCGAATGCTTTTCTTATATTTTGTGTCCACTTTTGGCAGTTTTGCATGTATTTCTACCTGTGTTTTTTCGAATGCTTTTCTTATATTTTGTGTCCACTTCTGGCAGTTTTGCATGTACTTCTACCTGTCCTTGTTCGTATGTTTCTCTTGTACTTTGTGTCCACTTCTGGGACGTTTGCATGTATTTCTAAGTGTACTTGATCGTATGTTTTTCTTATATTTTGTGTAGACTTTTGGCAGTTTTGCATGTACTTCTACCTGTCCTTATTCGTATGTTTTTCTTATATTTTGTGTGGACTTCTGGCAGTTGTGCATGTACTTCTACTTGTGCTTACTCGTATGTTTTTCTTATATCTTGTGTCCACTTTTGGCAGTTTTGCATGTACTTCTACCTCTCCTCGTTCGTATGTTTTTCTTATATTTTGTGTCCACTTCTGGCAGTTTTGCATGTACTTCTACCTGTCCTTGTTCGTATGTTTTTCTTATAGTTTGTGTAGTGTTTAGGAATGCTCTTTAATTATTGCTTTTTAATTTGTATACTAATCGTTTAATTTAAAAAACATAACACAATGTACGCTACATTATTGTTACAGTTTAATAATTTCATTCTATTCTCTCATTGTACTCATATTATTACCGTTTACTGTAAAACTCTTCAACTCTTTCGTTATCATTGTTAATTTCACTCAATTGTTTCGTTACTCTCATTATATTGTTTACGATATTGTTAATTGCCAACTTGATATGTAAAATATTTTCTCTCGTGCATTTGGATCTCGGACACAACAAGAGGAACATCAATAAAGGTTGTATTATAACGTTTGGATGACATTGGGTTTATTTTTTTTTGCTTTAACACACTTTTCATTATATCGGATCTTGGGGATAGTGTTTCGTTTTATTCATCCCTTCGATGATTACACATTTTTTGGTCCAAATTCGAGCCGGATTTTCGTTTATTGAATGAAAAACTATAGTATGGATAGTGAGAGTCGATAATCGTTTGATAGACATTCGATGATCTAGCCACGTGAGGAGTGCTAGGCGGAATATCCCGTAAATCGTAAAAAAAAATCGTTTAATTCGACTGTGGTAGACCTTATCAAACATTTATAAATATTAAATCTGTTGCGACTAGTGATTGCATGTTCCTTGCTCTTGTCCATATGCATGTGGTGACATAGTACATATATGTATGTATGTAGACTTTACTCCGCGATTCGATTCGGTTTATATAACGCCTTCACACTCCTTAATATAAAATTATTCGTTCGTTGCATTTAAATTTCATTATTAATCGAATATGACTCCGCCGATTTCTTTTTCTATCCTTCGGCTGACCCATATCAAGGGTTGCTTTACCAAACTAGCCAACTACACCGAAACTATCAAAGATTCTACCCCATTAGTAGATTTGGAGGTGAAACTAAATAGAGCTGAGGACTTGTGGAGCGAATTTGATGCTTCTCAAAAGCAGTGCTATGAGTTTGCTAGTGAAGAAGGTTACACAGACCCCGTGCCAGACTTCGAGGAAGTCGAAGCCAAATTTTTAATGGTAAAATCTGTCTTGCTGTCTGCAATTAGGGAACGCCAACATGTGGAAAGGAGTAACGATGTAGTTAGTCGATTAGCCGATCAGCAGCAGATACTAATTGACACCTTAAATAAGTCAAACTCGTCAAGAAATTCTGATTGCTTCCTTCCGTCGATTCGAATAGAACCCTTTTCTGGTAATTATCATGAATGGCCAGCCTTTCGTGATATGTTCGAAGGCGCAGTTCACAACAAAGCGAACTTATCCCCAATTCAGAAATTCCACTTTCTGAAATCTTGCCTTCGAAATGAAGCGCTTAGTTTGCTTAACCATTTACCTGTCTGCGATGCAACATATGAACAGGCTTGGGAACGATTAGAAAAACGTTACGATCGGCCGCGCTACGTAATCAATAGCTACATAAAGACATTCATGGAGCTTCCATCCGCTCATAGTTCAAATGGTAGCCATCTTCGAAAAATATCAGACGGAGCTGATGAGGTTGTGAGAGGCTTAACTTCGATTAGCTCGCTTAACAGGGATCCATGGCTCATTTACATCTTATTAAACAAGGTGGACCCTGAAACTCGTCAGGCGTGGTCTGAGGATAGCGTTACGGAAGATTATCCCACAATTGATCAATTTATTGCCTTTCTAGAACGGCGATGTGAGGCATTAGAGAGCTGCAAGATCAGTATCCGCGAAACCAAACATAAGAACACAGTCGTTAGGAGTATGCATGCCTCCTCATCCCCAGTCTGTCCAAAGTGCAACGCCGCACATGGGCTTCCTCAGTGCTCAGATTTTTTAAGCATGGCTCTTCAATCAAGAAGAGAATTCGTTAAATCAAAGAAGATCTGCTTCAATTGTTTGCGAAGTGGTCATTCGGCTGCTCGTTGTCAATCCAAGTTCCGTTGCAGAACTTGTAACACGCGTCACCATAGCTTGGTGCACGACGATTCGGTCAACAGCAGCCTTAATCCTTCGGCTAATACATTTATTAGCAGCTCGTTTACTCGTCGCAATCCTTCGAGCAACTCCAACATCCCTTCAACGTCGGCAGCAGCAGAACTCGTCGTGAACAATCATTCGGTCAACATCGCACATTGCATACCTCAGACTTTGCTGCCGACAGCCATCGGAAAGGTATAAGATGTCAATGGTAAATATCAACAAGTGCGCATCCTTATTGATTCAGGCTCACAGGTTTCTTTTGTCACTGAGTCTTGTGTCCAGCGACTTGGACTCAAAAGAAGAAATGCTCGTATACCGATAAGCGGTATTGGATCTACCAGCGCTGGTAAATCCAGAGGTCTTATATCGTTGATTATAACGTCACGCTGTGATTTATTTAGTATCTCTGTCGATACGTATATCTTATCACGCGTTACTACAAATTTGCCAACAAATTCCTTTACCATCGAAGACTGGGACCATGTGCATCGATTAGACTTAGCTGATCCTTCCTTTAATAAATCGAACTCGGTGGATGTCTTGCTAGGAGCCGATAAAGCCTGGGATATTTTAAATGGCAATGTGATTCGTGGGAAACATGGCCACACAATAGCACAACAAACTATATTCGGTTGGGTCTTAGCCGGGAAACTACCATCCCACACAGCGCACAGAATTTTCTCGCATCATTCATCTTTGGACATTGATAGTATTTTGCAATCCTTTTGGACCATTGAAGAGGTCGACTCGAAATCAAACTTGTCTAGCGAAAATAGGCAAATTGAAGAACATTTCCTTCACACCCACCGTCGTGATGCAAACGGAAAATATGTCCTTGATCTTCCTTTCAAGTCTTTCCCACAGTTCGCCGACACTTTCAGTGGAGCTGTTTCGCGTCTCAAATGGATGGAAAGAAAATTCTCCAAGGACAAAGATCTTTTTGAAAGCTACTCCAAGTTCCTCGACGAATATGTATCACTCGGACACATGTCCAAAATCCCCGCGTTGGAGATATCAAGGCCAAATGTGTTCTACCTTCCTCACCACGCTGTCCCCAAGCCAGACAGCACAACCACAAAATTGCGTGTCGTGTTTGATGGTTCCGCTAAGGACACAAATGGCAACTCGCTAAATGACTCGCTGATGATAGGACCGCCTATTCAACGAAATCTTTTCTCGGTCTGCATACGGTTTCGTCGTCATCAATTTGTTTTTACGGTAGACATCGTTAAGATGTTTCGCCAAATCTTTGTCTCAGAAAAGGATTCCGACTTCCAGCGCATAGTTTGGCGAAATTCACCCTCCGAACCGTTGCAACACTTTCGACTTCTAACAGTGACATACGGAACGTCCTGTGCGCCCTTTCTGTCTGTTCGGACTTTGGAGCAACTGGCAAAGGATCATAAAGACGAGTTCCCAATCGCGTCGGAAATTGTATTAAATGATTTCTATGTTGACGACGTTGTCTCGGGTGCTGACACGTTAGCTGAAGCCATTTTTTAAAAGGAAATCATTAATCGAACTCCTTTCAAAAGGTGGCATGCAACTTAGTAAATGGCAAAGTAACTGTGCTGAGCTCCTTGAAGATTCGGAAAATCTTTCGGAAACCGTTTCGTTGGATACTGAAGCGGATACGTGGATTAAGGTGCTCGGTCTGTATTGGAACACTCGGTGTGATGTTTTTAGTTTTCGCCTTAATTATACCAACACTGAACTAATTACCAAGCGCCAAATTCTGAAAGATGTGGCACGTATTTTCGACCCCCTCGGGTTTCTTGCCCCGTCAGTCGTGCAATTGAAAATCGTCTTTCAGGAATTGTGGCACCTGAAACTAGACTGGGATGACGAAATTCCTACTTCAATCGCCGCTAAATGGAGTAGATTCCGCGATGAACTATCGGCGCTTACGAAAATTGAAATACCACGAAGTATAGGTTTGTCACATTCTTCATTTCAATTACATGGGTTTTCTGACGCCTCCGCATCCGCATATGCCGCAGTCATTTACTCACGGTGCGAACTATCAAATGGAACGTTCCAAACAACTATTGTCGCCGCCAAATCTCGTGTTTCGCCTTTAAAGCAACAAAGCATTCCACGTTTAGAGCTCTGTGCAGCCCTTTTGCTCGCAAGGTTACTCGATGCGGTCCAAAAATCCCTGAACACTACCTTCGAAAACGTATTTGCATGGTCAGACTCAAAGGTCGTCCTGTCATGGCTCTCGTCTCCTCCCCGTCGATGGAATGTTTTTATAGGAAATCGAACTGCTGAAATTTTGAACACGATTCCGAGAAACAGGTGGTTTCATGTTCGATCGGCCAGCAATCCAGCAGACTGTGCCTCTCGTGGTATACCTCCGTCGCAGCTCCTTTCACATCCCATCTGGTGGACAGGACCCATTTGGCTGAGGCAAGGTACAGACCAGTGGCCAATCGTCCATGAATTTGAAGAAGACCCTACCTGCTCCGAAGAAGTAAAGATGCCGCATCGGTCATATTTTGTAACTCAGGATGAACATCCATTCGAAGTGCTCGCCGTACTAATTTCATCTTGGAATACATTACTCAGGACCATCGCATGGATTAATCGCTTCATCGCTAAGTGTCGCAAAATCACACAATCATCATCGTGTCATCTACAACCAGAGGAGATGTACGACGCCAAAATTAAAATCATCAAATGGCTTCAGGATCGATATTTCCGTGACTATATCAAATCCCTTCGCAACCCTTGCATTTCTAACAAAAATCAAGAATTACTTAAATTATCTCCCTTTCTAGATAACGACAACATCCTACGAGTCGGGGGGCGGATTCAAGAAGCTAACATCGCGTATAATGCTAAACATCCAATCATTATACCAAAGGGCCATACCATAACCAGGTTAATTGTTCTCGACGCACATACTCGCTTTTTAAATCCGGGAATCTCAACTTTATTCGCGCTTATTCGACAGGAATACTGGATTCTGGGCTGTCGCAATTTAATACGTAAAATCACGCATGAATGCATTCGCTGTTTTCGTCAACGTAAGGCTACAATACCTCAAATTATGGGTAACCTTCCTCCCCAACGGATTCAACCAAATAGACCTTTCGCGCACTGTGGTTGTGATTACGCCGGTCCAATTATGCTAAAGGTGAAATCGGGTCGTAAATCGATAATTTCAAAGGGCTATATTTCGCTCTTCGTGTGGTTAGTGTCAAAAGCACTTCATTTGGAGTTAGTGAGTGACCTGACCACGGAAGCTTTTCTAGCCGCCTTCCGCCGTTTCGTTGCACGCCGTGGCAAGCCTTCGCACCTTTACTCGGACAACGGCACAAACTTTCGCGGAGCCGCGCGTCGAATATCGGAAATGCATGAACTCGTCCTTTCAGAACACCATAACTCCATAGTGGCAGAATCGTTGGCTCGTGACGGTATTTCGTGGCACTTCATTCCCCCTTCAGCTCCACATTTCGGCGGTTTGTGGGAGGCGGGAGTGAAGTCCGTAAAACAGCATCTTCGCCGCGTAATAGGCACAGACATTTTGACTTTCGAACAATTTTACACGCTCTTGACTCAAATCGAAGCCATTCTAAATTCGCGACCATTATGCCAAATTTCCGATCATGACCTAGATCCATTAACACCTGCACATTTCTTTCTAGGTGAATCCTATGCAGCTGTACCAGAGCCCTCTTTAGAAGTACCAACGTCTCGTCTATCCTCCTGGAAATTGCTCACATCCAAGGTGCAAGGTTATTGGAAACGCTGGCAGATCGAGTACCTGACCTCCTTACAACATCGACCTCGCTGGCAACAAACACAGGCAAACATAAAGGTTAACGACCTGGTGGTACTGAAGGATACTGACCTACCTCCAGGCAAATGGGCAATGGGACGAGTAATAGAGGTACACCCGGGGAAGGACGGTCACGTTCGAGTCGTCACATTAAAGACAGCCACAGGAACTTTAGTCAGGCCAATCCACAAAGTGGCGATTCTACCCGTATGCTGAAACGTTGTTCAGGGGCGGCGGGATGTTTAGGAATGCTCTTAAATTATTGCTTTTTAATTTGTATACTAATCGTTTAATTTAAAAAACATAACACAATGTACGCTACATTATTGTTACAGTTTAATAATTTCATTCTATTCTCTCATTGTACTCATATTATTACCGTTTACTGTAAAACTCTTCAACTCTTTCGTTATCATTGTTAATTTCACTCAATTGTTTCGTTACTCTCATTATATTGTTTACGATATTGTTAATTGCCAACTTGATATGTAAAATATTTTCTCTCGTGCATTTGGATCTCGGACACAACAAGAGGAACATCAATAAAGGTTGTATTATAACGTTTGGATGACATTGGGTTTTTTTTTTTTTTTTGCTTTAACACACTTTTCATTGTATCGGATCTTGGGGATAGTGTTTCGTTTTATTCATCCCTTTGATGATTACACATGTAGACTTCTTTCAGTTTTGCATGTATTTCTACTTGTGTTTTTTCGTATGTTTTTCTTATATTTTGTGTCCACTTCTGGGACGTTTGCCCGTATTTCTACCCATGCTTATTCGTATGTTTTTCTTATATTTTGTGTCCACTTCTGGCAGTTTTGCATGTACTTCTACCTGTTGTTCTTAGGATGTTTTTCTTATACTTTGTTCTTGTTTGTGTTTTGTGTTTTTTCGTACGTTTTTCTTATACTTTGTGTCGACTTCTGGGACGTTTGTCTGTATTTCTCCCTGTTCTTGTTCGTATGTTTTTCTTTTATTTTGTGTCCACTTCTGGCAGTTTTGCATGTATTTCTACCTGTGTTTTTTCGAATGTTTTTCTTATATTTTGTGTCCACTTCTGGCAGTTTTGCATGTACTTCTACCTGTCCTTGTTCGTATGTTTCTCTTGTACTTTGTGTCCACTTCTGGGACGTTTGCATGTATTTCTACCTGTACTTGATCGTATGTTTTTCTTATATTTTGTGTAGACTTTTGGCAGTTTTGCATGTACTTCTACCTGTCCTTATTCGTATGTTTTTCTTATATTTTGTGTCCACTTCTGGCAGTTTTGCATTTACTTCTACCTGTTGTTCTTAGGATGTTTTTCTTATATTTTGTGTCCACTTCTGGCAGTTTTGCATGTATTTCTACCTGTGTTTTTTCGTATGATTTTCTTATATTTTGTGTCCACTTCTGGCAGTTGTGCATGTACTTCTACTTGTGCTTACTCGTATGTTTTTCTTATATTTTGTGTCCACTTTTGGCAGTTTTGCATGTACTTCTACCTCTCCTCGTTCGTATGTTTTTCTTATATTTTGTGTCCACTTCTGGCAGTTTTGCAAGTACTTCTACCTGTCCTTGTTCGTATGTTTTTCTTATACTTTGTATCCACTTCTGGGACGTTTGAATGTGTGGTGTTTAAGTAAAACACGTTGCGTTAACTACTTTACAAGCTTTATTGTTACGTCTATGGTGGTTGGGCTTTGACTGACACCACCAGCGTAGAGTTTGCACATTCATCAGAGAGAGAGAGCGTTTACCCGTTACATATATACAACATCTCAATTCTTTAAAGTTAACATACTTCTTTTTTTTTTTTAATTCATGTTCTAGATAAATTCATTGATAGTAACTAATTAAAAACAACATATAATAATGATTTTAAACATAGCATTTTTTTTTTTAATTATTTATGTTGCAAATCGTATTGGTTTTTTAACAACACGTCCGGAACGAGTACGGTAGTGACTTTGCTGCTCAACAGAAGGCGACGGGTGTTTGCCTGTATTTCTACCCGTGCTTACTCGTATGTTTTTCTTATATTTTGTGTACAATTTTGGCAGTTTTGCATGTGCTTCCACGTCTAGTCGTTGGTATGTTTTTCTACCTGTCCTTCTACCTGTCCTTGTTCGTATGTTTTCTTATAGTTTGTGTAAACTTCTGGCAGTTTTGCATGTATTTCTACTTGTATTTTTTCGTATATTTTTCTTATATTCTGGGACGTTTGTCTGTATTTCTCACTGTTCTTGTTCGTATGTTTTTCTTATATTTTGTGTCCACTTCTGGCAGTTTTGCATTTACTTCTACCCTTTGTTCTTAGGATGTTTTTCTTATATTTTGTGTCCACTTCTGGGACGTTTGCCTGTATTTCTACCCGTGCTCATTCGTGTGTTTTCCTTACATTTTGTGTCCACTTCTGGCAGTCTTGCATGTATTTCTACCTGTGTTTTTTCGTACGTTTTTCTTATACTTTGTGTAGACTTCTGGGACGTTTGTCTGTATTTCTCCCTGTTCTTGTTCGTATGTTTTTCTTATGTTTTGTGTCCACTTCTAGCAATTTTGCATGTATTTCTACCTGTGTTTTTTCGAAAGTTTTTCTTATATTTTGTGTCCACTTCTGGGACATTTGCCTGTATTTCGACCTGTTCTTATCCGTATGTTTTTCTTATATTTTGTGTCCACTCTGGCAGTTTTGCATGTACTTCTACCTGTCCTCGTCCGTATGTTTCTCTTGTACTTTGTGTCCACTTCTGGGACGTTTGCATGTATTTCTACCTGTTCTTGTTCGTATGTTTTTCTTATATTTTGTGTCCACTTCTGGCAGTTGCGCATGTACTTCTACTTCAGCTTACTCGTATGTTTTTCTAATACTTTGTGTCCACTTCTGGCAGTTTTGCATGTACTTCTACCTGTCCTTGTTTCTATGTTTTTCTGATATTTTGTGTCCACTTATGGCAGTTTTGCATGTACTTCTACCTGTCCTTGTTCGTATGTTTTTCTTATATTTTGTGTCCACTTCTGGCAGTTTTGCATGTATTTCTACCTGTTCTTGTTCGTATGTTTTTCTTATAGTTTGTGTAAACTTCTGGCAGTTTTGCATGTATTTCTACCTGTGTTTTTTCGTATGTTTTCTTATATTTTGTGTCCACTTCTGGGACGTTTGCCTGTATTTCTACCCGTGCCTATTCGGATGTTTTCCTTATATTTTGTGTCCACTTCTGGTAGTCTTGCATGCACTTCTACCTGTGTTTTTTCGTACGTTTTTCTTATACTTTGTGTCGACTTCTGGGACGTTTGTCTGTATTTCTCCCTGTTCTTGTTCGTATGTTTTTCTTTTATTTTGTGTCCACTTCTGGCAGTTTTGCATGTATTTCTACCTCTCCTCGTTCTTATGTTTTTCTTATATTTTGTGTCCACTTCTCGCAGTTTTGCATGTACTTCTACCTGTTGTTCTTAGGATGTTTTTCTTATACTTTGTGTCCACTTCTGGGATGTTTGTCTATATTTCTAATTGTTCTTGTTCGTATGTTTCTCTTGTACTTTGGGTCCACTTCTGGCAGTTTTGCATTTACTTCTACCTGTAGTTCTTAGGATGTTTTTCTTATATTTTGTGTCCACTTCTGGCAGTTTTGCATGTATTTCTACCTGTGTTTTTTCGTATGTTTTTCTTATATTTTGTGTCCACTTCTGGCAGTTGTGCATGTACTTCTACTTGTGCTTACTCGTATGTTTTTCTTATATTTTGTGTCCACTTCTGGCAGTTTTGCATGTACTTCTACCTGTTGTTCTTAGGATGTTTTTCTTATACTTTGTGTCCACTTCTGGGATGTTTGTCTATATTTCTAATTGTTCTTGTTCGTATGTTTCTCTTGTACTTTGGGTCCACTTCTGGCAGTTTTGCATTTACTTCTACCTGTTGTTCTTAAGATGTTTTTCTTATATTTTGTGTCCACTTCTGGCAGTTTTGCATGTATTTCTACCTGTGTTTTTCGTATGTTTTTCTTATATTTTGTGTCCACTTCTGGCAGTTTTGCATGTACTTCTACTTGTAGTTGTTCGTATGTTTTTCTTATATTTTGTGTCCACTTCTGGGACGTTTGCCTGTATTTCTACCCGTGCTTATTCGTATGTTTTTCTTATATTTTGTGTCCACTTCTAGCAGCTTTGCATGTATTTCTACCCGTGTTTTTTCGTATGTTTTTCTTTTTTTTTGTGTCCACTTCTGGGACGTTTGCCTGTATTTCGACCTGATCTTATTCGTATGTTTTTCTTATATTTCATGTCCACTTCTGGCAGTTGCGCATGTACTTCTACTTGTGCTTACTCGTATGTTTTTCTTATATTTTGTGTCCACTTTTGGCAGTTTTGCATGTACTTCTACCCTTTGTTCTTAGGATGTTTTTCTTATATTTCGTGTCCACTTCTGGGACTTTTGCATGTTCTTCTACCTGTACTTGGTCGTAGGTTTTCCTTTTATTTTGTGTCCACTTTTGGCAGTTTTGCATGTACTTCTACCTGTCCTTATTCGTATGTTTTTCTTATATTTTGTGTCCACTTCTGGCAGTTTTGCATGTATTTCTACCTGTACTTGATCGTATGTTTCTCTTATATTTTGTGTAGACTTTTGGCAGTTTTGCATGTACTTCTACCTGTCCTTATTCGTATGTTTTTCTTATATTTTGTGTCCACTTCTGGCAGTTTTGCAAGTACTTCTACCTGTCCTTGTTCGTATGTTTTTCTGATATTTTGTGTCCACTTCTGGCAGTTTTGCATGTACTTCTACCTGTCCTTGTTCGTATGTTTTTCTTATAGTTTGTGTAGACTTCTTGCAGTTTTGCATGTATTTCTACTTGTGTTTTTTCGTATGTTTTTCTTGTACTTTGTGTCCACTTCTTGTAGATTTGCCTGTATTTCTACCTGTGCTTACTCGTATGTTTTTCTTATATTTTGTGTCCACTTCTCTCAGTTGTGCACGTATTTCTACCTGTGTTTTTTCGTATGTTTTTCTTATATTTTGTGTCCACTTCTGGGACGTCTGCCTGTATGTCTACTTGTGCTTATTCGTATGTTTTTCTTATATTTTGTGTCCACTTCTGGCAGTTTTGCATGTACTTCTACCTGTCCTTGTTCGTATGTTTTTCTTATAGTTTGTGTAGACTTCTTGCAGTTTTGCATGTATTTCTACTTGTGTTTTTTCGTATGTTTTTCTTGTACTTTGTGTCCACTTCTTGTAGATTTGCCTGTATTTCTACCTGTGCTTACTCGTATGTTTTTCTTATATTTTGTGTCCACTTCTCTCAGTTGTGCATGTATTTCTACCTGTGTTTTTTCGTATGTTTTTCTTATATTTTATGTCCACTTCTGGGACGTCTGCCTGTATGTCTACTTGTGCTTATTCGTATGTTTTTCTTATATTTTGTGTCCACTTCTGGCAGTTTTGCATGTACTTCTACCTGTCCTTGTTCGTATGTTTTTCTGATGTTTTGTGTCCACTTCTGGCAGTTTTGCATGTACTTCTACCTGTCCTTGTTCGTATGTTTTTCTGATATTTTGTGTCCACTTCTGGCAGTTTTGCATGTACTTCTACCTGTTCTTGTTCGTATGTTTTTCTTATAGTTTGTGTAAACTTCTGGCCATTTTGCATGTATTTCTACCTGTGTTTTTTCGTATGTTTTCTTATACTTTGTGTCGACTTCTGGGACGTTTGTCTGTATTTCTCCCTGTTCTTGTTCGTATGTTTTTCTTTTATTTTGTGTCCACTTCTGGCAGTTTTGCATGTATTTCTACCTCTCCTCGTTCTTATGTTTTTCTTATATTTTGTGTCCACTTCTCGCAGTTTTGCATGTACTTCTACCTGTTGTTCTTAGGATGTTTTTCTTATACTTTGTGTCCACTTCTGGGATGTTTGTCTATATTTCTAATTGTTCTTGTTCGTATGTTTCTCTTGTACTTTGGGTCCACTTCTGGCAGTTTTGCATTTACTTCTACCTGTAGTTCTTAGGATGTTTTTCTTATATTTTGTGTCCACTTCTGGCAGTTTTGCATGTATTTCTACCTGTGTTTTTTCGTATGTTTTTCTTATATTTTGTGTCCACTTCTGGCAGTTGTGCATGTACTTCTACTTGTGCTTACTCGTATGTTTTTCTTATATTTTGTGTCCACTTCTGGGACGTTTGCCTGTATTTCTACCCGTGCTTATTCGTATGTTTTTCTTATATTTTGTGTCCACTTCTAGCAGCTTTGCATGTATTTCTACCTGTGTTTTTTCGTATGTTTTTCTTTTTTTTTGTGTCCACTTCTGGGACGTTTGCCTGTATTTCGACCTGATCTTATTCGTATGTTTTTCTTATATTTCATGTCCACTTCTGGCAGTTGCGCATGTACTTCTACTTGTGCTTACTCGTATGTTTTTCTTATATTTTGTGTCCACTTTTGGCAGTTTTGCATGTACTTCTACCCTTTGTTCTTAGGATGTTTTTCTTATATTTCGTGTCCACTTCTGGGACGTTTGCATGTTCTTCTACCTGTACTTGGTCGTAGGTTTTCCTTTTATTTTGTGTCCACTTTTGGCAGTTTTGCATGTACTTCTACCTGTCCTTATTCGTATGTTTTTCTTATATTTTGTGTCCACTTCTGGCAGTTTTTCATGTACTTCTACCTGTCCTTGTTCGTATGTTTTTCTGATATTTTGTGTCCACTTCTGGCAGTTTTGCATGTACTTCTACCTGTCCTTGTTCGTTTGTTTCTCTTGTACTTTGTGTCGACTTCTGGGACGTTTGTCTGTATTTCTCCCTGTTCTTGTTCGTATGCTTTTCTTATATTTTGTGTCCACTTCTGGCAGTTTTGCATGTACTTCTACCTGTCCTCGTTCGTATGTTTCTCTTGTACTTTGTGTCCACTTCTGGGACGTTTGCATGTATTTCTACCTGTACTTGATCGTATGTTTCTCTTATATTTTGTGTAGACTTTTGGCAGTTTTGCATGTACTTCTACCTGTCCTTATTCGTATGTTTTTCTTATATTTTGTGTCCACTTCTGGCAGTTTTGCAAGTACTTCTACCTGTCCTTGTTCGTATGTTTTTCTGATATTTTGTGTCCACTTCTGGCAGTTTTGCATGTACTTCTACCTGTCCTTGTTCGTATGTTTTTCTTATAGTTTGTGTAGACTTCTTGCAGTTTTGCATGTATTTCTACTTGTGTTTTTTCGTATGTTTTTCTTGTACTTTGTGTCCACTTCTTGTAGATTTGCCTGTATTTCTACCTGTGCTTACTCGTATGTTTTTCTTATATTTTGTGTCCACTTCTCTCAGTTGTGCATGTATTTCTACCTGTGTTTTTTCGTATGTTTTTCTTATATTTTGTGTCCACTTCTGGGACGTCTGCCTGTATGTCTACTTGTGCTTATTCGTATGTTTTCTTATATTTTGTGTCCACTTCTGGGACGTTTGCCTGTATTTCTACTCGTGCTTATTCGGATGTTTTCCTTATATTTTGTGTCCACTTCTGGTAGTCTTGCATGCACTTCTACCTGTATTTTTCCGTAAGTTTTTCTTACACTTTGTGTCGACTTCTGGGACGTTTGTCTGTATTTCTCCCTGTTCTTGTTCGTATGTTTTTCTTTTATTTTGTGTCCACTTCTGGCAGTTTTGCACGTACTTCTACCCGTGCTTATTCGTATGTTTTTCTTATATTTTGTGTCCACTTCTCTCAGTCTTGCATGTACGTCTACCTGTCCCTGTTCGTATGATTTTATTATATTTTGTGTCCACTTTTGGCAGTTTTGCATGTACTCCTACCTGTCCTCGTTCGTATGTTTTTCTTATATTTTGTGTCCATTTCAAGCAGCTTTGCATGTACTTCTACCTGTCCTTGTTCGTATGTTTTTCTTATATTTTGTGTCCACTTCTGGGACGTTTGCCTGTATTTCTACCCGTGCTCATTCGTATGTCTTTCTTATATTTTGTGTCCACTTCCGGCAGTTTTGCATGTACTTCTATCTGTCCTTGTTCGTAGGTTTTTCTTATATTTTGTGTCCACTTCTGGGACGTTTGCCTGTATTTCTACCCGTGCTCATTCGTATGTTTTTCTTATATTTTGTGTCCACTTCTGGCAGTTTTGCATGTACTTCTACCTGTCCTTGTTCGTATGTTTCTTTTGTACTTTGTGTCCACTTCTGGGACGTTTGCCTGTTTTTCTACCTGTTCCTGTTCGTATGTTTTTCTTATATTTCGTGTCCACTTCTGGCAGTTGCGCATGTACTTCTACTTGTGCTTACTCGTATGTTTTTTTTATATTTTGTGTCCACTTTTGGCAGTTTTGCATGTACTTCTACCTGTGCTTATTCGTATGTTTTTCTTATACTTTGTGTCCACTTCTGGGGGGTTTGCCTGTATTTCTACCTGTTCTTGTTCGTATGTTTTTCTTATATTTTGTGTCCACTTCTAGCAGTTTTGCATGTACTTCTACCTGTGTTTCTTCCTACGGTTTTCTTATATTTTGTGTCCACTTCTGCTACGTTTGCCTGTATTTCTACCTGTGCTTATCCGTATGTTTTTCTTATATTTAGTGTCCACTTCTGGCAGTTTTGCATGTACTTCTACCTGCCCTTATTCGCATGTTTTTCTTATGTTTTGTGTCCACTTCTGGCAGTTTTGCATGTATTTCTACCTGTGCTTATTCGTACGTTTTTCTTATATTTTGTGTCCACTTCTATCAGTTTTGCATGTACATCTACCTGTGTTTTTTCGTACGTTTTTCTTGTACTTTGTGTCCACTTCTTGTAGATTTGCATGTATTTCTACCTGTGCTTACTCGTATGTTTTTCTTATATTTTGTGTCCACTTCTCTCAGTTGTGCATGTATATCTACCTGTGTTTTTTCGTATGTTTTTCTTATATTTTGTGTCCACTTCTGGGACGTCTGCCTGTATGTCTACTTGTCCTTGTTCGTATGTTTTTCTTATATTTTGTGTCCACTTCTGGCGGTTTTGCATGTACTTCTACCTGTCCTTGTTCGTATGTTTTTCTTATATTTTGTGTCCACTTCTGGCAGTTTTACGTTTTTTTCTACCTGTCCTTGTTCGTGGGTCGGGAGTCACACCTGTAGCAGAAAAAATGTGCCCCAGATATTTAACGCTTTCGGCCCTGAACTGAACTTTATTTGGATTCAACTTTATGTTAAGTTTCCTTGCTCTACTAATGACATCTTCCAAATTTGCGTCATGTTCCTCCACCGTTCTACCTCCTACAATCAGGTCATCTATATACACAAAGGTTCCTTTCAACTGGCCAAAATATTTGCTGTTCAACTTTTGGAATTTCTCGGGTGCGACCTTAATACCAAACGGCAAGACATTAAACCTATAACAACCATTATACGGGGTACTAAATATAGTACGATTTTTGGACTCCTCATCCAGGCGTAGCTGCCAAAATCCCTCCTTTAAGTCCAGAACCGAGAAGTATTTCAAGTTTCGCATTTCATGCCTAAAATTTTCAAATGTTGGCAACATAAAATGCTCCTCTTTAATGGCTGTATTTAATTCTTTGGGATCTAGGCAAATTTGAAGTGATCCATCTTTCTTTTCAACAACAACCATATTATGTGACCAGTCGCTTGGTTCATCAACCTTTGAGATTATCCCTCTTTTCTCCATCTTATCAAGTGTAGTTCTTACTCTATCTCTTATACTCAACGGTATGCGTCTGGGCGGCTTATTAACCGGACGTGCACCGTCTCGAAGTTCTAAGTGACATGTGTCTGGAAAGAAACCAAAGCCCTCAAAAACGTTCTTATTTCTTTGTTTAAAAGCCTCAAGACCATCTAAAGCTATGCTATCAACTCGTTTTAGTACACCTAGCTTTATACACGAATCGATTCCCAGTAAGGGCTGACAACCGTTTTCTACTATAACAAATGAAAGGTTATATTGATTTCCTTTGTGACTAACCCTACAGTCCGTTGCACCTGCTACTTTAAGCCTGAACCCACCATATGCTTCTAATTTGACCGAATACGCTTTCAGACTTAGCTTCCGTTTAATGCATTTGAACACTTTAAGTGGCATTATATTCACTTGTGAGTGAAATCAACCCTTTGTCCTTCTACACACAAGCTTTCGATCCAGCAATTGCTCCTACTGGTATTTCTATCATTCACCGAATCGATAAATAACTCGCCATCACTATCGTTCTCATGTCTCACAGCAATGTTCGTATGTTTTTCTTATATTTTGTGTCCACTTCTGGCAGTTTTGCATGTACTTCTACCTGTCCTTGTGCGTATGTTTTTCTTATCTGGCAGTTTTGCATGTACTTCTGCCTGTCCTTGTTCGTATGTTTTTCTTATTTTTTGTGTCCACTTCTGGGACGTTTGCCTGTATTTCTACCTGTGCTTATCCTTATGTTTTTCTTATATTTTGTGTCCACTTCTAGCAGTTCTGCATGTACTTCCACCGGTCCTTGTTCGTATGTTTTTCTTATATTTTGTGTCCAGTTCTGGCAGTTTTGCATGTATTTCTACCTGTGCTTGTAAGTATGTTTTTCTTATATTTTGTGTCCACTTCTGGGACGTTTGCCTGTATGTCTACCTGTGCTTATTCGTATAAAGGGTGGTTAAGTTTTAAAGGCCGATATTGATTTTGAATAAAACACAAATTATTTAGGAATTTAGTGTCATTTCTTTTTATTATGATAATATTGGTATGGTTCAATTATGTATGGAACAAAATATCGGCCAAATGCCCGCCGCGACCTCGGCGGCACACCTCCATCCGATGGTCCAAATTTTCGATGACGCTGAGGCATAATTGAGGTTCTATGCCGTTAATGTGCCGAATTCTCTCATCCTTTAGCTCTTGAATTGTTGCTGGCATATCGACGTACACCTTTTCTTTCAAATAACCCCAAAGAAAGAAGTCCAACGGTGTGAAATCGCATGATCGTGGCGGCCAATTAACATCGCCACGACGTGAGATAACACGGCCATTAAATTTCTCCCGCAAAAGAGCCATTGTTTCGTTAGCTGTGTGGCAAGTGGCACCGTCCTGTTGAAACCACATATCGTCCACATCCATATCTTTCAATTCGGGCCATAAAAAGTTCGTTATCATCTCACGATAGCGAACACCATTCACAGTAACTGCCTGACCGGCCACATTTTGGAAAAAATACGGCCCGATGATGCCGCCAGCCCATAAACCGCACCAAACAGTCACTCTTTGTGGGTGCATTGGTTTTTCGACAATCACTCTTGGATTATCATTCGCCCAAATGCGGCAATTCTGCTTATTGACGAATCCACTGAGGCAAGTCTTTATGCATAATGTTCATGAACGACGAGCGTGAGAGGTGCAATTGTTGGGCACGACGACGAGTTGAGGTGGACGGCACTTCAGACACACTATCGCGAACAGCAGCAATATTTTCTGCAGTACGAGCTGTACGATCATGCACTGGTGTTTTCACATCGCCCACAGACCCGGTTTGCTCAAATTTTTGCACGATTTTTCCGATTGTACGCACATTTCGACGATTAAATGGACCGAAAAAATCACGTGCACGATATGCATTTTGATTTGAACGCTAATTTTCATAATAAGCCTGAATAACTTTAACGCGTTGCTCTATTCTGTATCTTTCCATGGTTCAAATTGAGAAATGTCAAATGAAATGCAGAAAAAAGCTTGACGTTTAGGTGTGGTTCACACTCAACATCGGCCCTTAAAATTTAACCACCCTTTATTTTGTATCCACTTCTGGCAGTTTTGCCTGTATTTCTGCCTGTTTTTGTTCGTATCTTTTTCTTATATTTTGTGTCCACTTCTGGCAGTTTTGCATGTGTTTCTAAATGTGCTTTTTCGTATGTTTTTCTTAAATTTTGTGTCCACTTCTGGGACGTTTGATTGTATTTCCATCTGTCCTTGTTCGTATGTTTTTCGTATATTTTGTGTCCACTTCTGGCAGTTTTGCATATTATCTAGCTGTCCTTGTTCGTATGTGTTTCTTATATTTTGTATCCACTTCTGGCAGTTTTGCATGAACTTCTACCTGTCCTTGTTCGTATGTTTTTCTTATATTTTGTGTCCACTTCTGGCAGTTTTGCATGAAATTCTACCTGTCCTTGTTCGTATGTTTTTCTTATATTTTGTGTGCACTTCTGGCAGTTTTGCATGTAATTCTACCTGTCCTTGTTCGTATGTTTTTCTTATAGTTTGTGTAGACTTCTTGCAGTTTTGCATGTATTTCTACTTGTGTTTTTTCGTATGTTTTTCTTATATTTTGTGTCCACTTCTGGGACGTTTGCCTGTATTTCTACCCGTGCTTATTCGCATGTTTTTCTTATATTTTGTGTCCACTTCTGGCAGTTTTGCATGTACTTCTACCTGTTGTTCTTAGGATGTTTTTCTTATACTTTGTGTCCACTTCTGGGATGTTTGTCTATATTTTTAATTGTTCTTGTTCGTATGTTTTTCTTATATTTTGTGTTCACTTCTGGCAGTTTTGCATGTACTTCTGCCTGTTCTTGTTCGTATGTTTTTCTTATAGTTTGTGTAGACTTCTTGCAGTTTTGCATGTATTTCTACTTGTGTTTTTTCGTATGTTTTTCTTATATTTTGTGTCCACTTCTGGGACGTTTGCCTGTATTTCTACCCGTGCTTATTCGCATGTTTTTCTTATATTTTATGTCCACTTCTGGCAGTTTTGCATGAACGTCTTATTGTCCTTCTTCGTATGTTTTTTTTTATATCTTGTGTCCACTATTGGCAGTTTTGCATGTATTTCTACCTGTGTTTTTTCGTATGTTTTTCTTATATTTTGTGTCCAATTTTGGCAGTTTTGCATGTACTTCTACCTGTCCTTGTTCGTATGTTTTTCTTATATTTTGTGTCCACTTCTGGCAGTTTTGCATGAACGTCTACCTGTCCTTGTTCGTATGTTTTTCTTATATTTTGTGTCCAATTCTGGCAGTTTTGCAGGTATTTCTACCTGTGTTTTTTCGTATGTTTTTCTTATATTTTGTGTCCACTTTTGGCAGTTTTGCATGTACTTCTACCTGTCCTTGTTCGTATGTTTTTCTTATATTTTGTGTCCACTTCTGGCAGTTTTGCATGAACGTCTACCTGTCCTTGTTCGTATGTTTTTCTTATATTTTGTGTCCACTTTTGGCAGCTTTGCATGTGCTTCTACCTGTCCTTGTTCGTATGTTTTTCTTATATTTTGTGTCCACTTCTGGCAGTTTTGCATGTACTTCTACCTGTCAATGTTCGTACGTTTTTCTTATATTTTGTGTCCACTTCTGGCAGTTTTGCATGTACTTCTACCTGTCCTTATTCGCATGTTCTTCTTGTATTTTGTGTCCACTTCTGGCAGTTTTGCATATATGTACTTCTACCTGTCCTTGTTCGTATGGTTTTCTTATATTTGGTGTCCACTTCTGGGACGTTTGCCTGTATTTCTAAATATCTTTGTTCGTATAATTTTCTTATATTTTGTGTCCACTTCTGGCAGTTTTGCAAGTACTTCTACCTGTCCTTGTTCGTATCTTTTTCTTATATTTTGTGTCCACTTCTGGCAGTTTTGCATACATTTCTACCTGTCCTTGTTCGTATCTTTTTCTTATATTTTGTGTCCACTTCTGGCAATTTTGCATGAACGTCTACCTGTCCTTGTTCGTATGTTTTTCTTGCATGTATTTCTAAGTGTGATTTTTCGTATGTTTTTCTTATATTTTGTGTCCACCTCTGGCAGTTTTGCATGTACTTCTACATGTCCTTGTTATTATGTTTTTCTTATACTTTGTGTCCGCTTCTGGTACGTTTGAGTGTATTTCTACCTGTCCTTGTTCATATAATTTTCCTATATTTTGTGTCCACTTCTGGCAGTTTTGCATGTACTTCTAAATGTCCTTGTTCGTATGTTTTTCTTATATTTTGCATCCACTTCTGGGACGTTTGCCTGTATTTCTGCCTGTTCTTGTTCGTATGTTTTTCTTATATTTTGTGTCCACTTCTGGGTCGTTTGCCTGTATTTCTACCTGTGCTTATTCTTATGTTTTTCTTATATTTTGTGTCCACTTCTAGCAGTTCTTCATTTACTTCCACCGGTCCTTGTTCGTATGTTTTTCTTATATTTTGTGTCCACTTCTGGCAGTTTTGCATGTACTTCTACGTGTCCTTGTTCTTATGTTTCTCTTATATTTTGTGTCCACTTCTGAGACGTTTGCCTGTATTTCTACCTGTGCTTATTCGTATGTTTTTCTTATATTTTGTGTCCACTTCTGGCAGTTTTGCATATTATCTAGCTGTCCTTGTTCGTATGTGTTTCTTATATTTTGTATCCACTTCTGGCAGTTTTGCATGAACTTCTACCTGTCCTTGTTCGTATGTTTTTCTTATATTTTGTGTCCACTTGTGGCAGTTGTGCATGTATTTCTAACTGTGTTTTTTCATATGTTCTTCTTATATTTTGTGTCCACTTCTGGCAGTTTTGCATGTACTTCTAAATGTCCTTGTTCGTATGTTTTTATTATATTTTGTATCCACTTCTGGCAGTTTTGCATGTACTTCTACCTGTCCTTGTTCGTATGTTTTTGTTATATTTTCGATCCACTTCTGGCAGTTTTGCATGTATTTCTACCTGTGTTTTTTCGTGATTTTCTTATACTTTGTGTCCACTTCCGGGACGTTTGCCTGTATTTCTGCCTGTTCTTGTTCGTATGTTTTTCTTATATTTTGTGTCCACTTCTGGGACGTTCGCCTGTATTTCTACCTGTGCTTATTCTTATGTTTTTCTTATATTTTGTGTCCACTTCTAGCAGTTTTACATGTACTTCCACCGGTCCTTGTCCGTATGTTTTTCTTATATTTTGTGTCCACTTCTGGCAGTTTTGCATGTATTTCTACCTGTGGTTTTTCGTATGTTTTTCTTATACTTTGTCTCCACTTCTGGCACGTTTGCCTGTATTTCTACCTGTTCTTGTTCATATGTTTTTCTTATATTTTGTGTCCACTTTTGGCAGTTTTGCATGAATTTCTACCTGTCCTTGTTCATATGTTTTTCTTATATTTTGTGTCCACTTCTGGCAGTTTTGCATGTACTTCTACCTGTCCTTGTTCGTATGTTTTTCTTATATTTTGTGTCCACTTCTGGGACGTTTGCCTGTATTTCTACATGTTCTTGTTCGTATGTTTTTCTTATGTTTTGTATCCACTTCTGGCAGTTTTGCATGTACTTCTACCTGTCCTTGTTCGTATCTTTTTCTTATATTTTGTGTCCACTTCGGGCAGTTTTGCATGTACTTCTACCTGTCCTTGTTCGTATGTTTTTCTTATATTTTGTGTCCACTTCTGGGACGTTTGCCTGTATTTCTACATGTTCTTGTTCGTACGTTTTTCTTATATTTTGTGTCCACTTTTGGCAGTTTTGCATGAATTTCTACCTGTCCTTGTTCGTATGTTTTTCTTATATTTTGTGTGCACTTTTGGCAGTTTTGCATGAATTTCTACCTGACCTTGTTCGTATGTTTTTCTTATATTTTGTGTCCACTTCTGGCAGTTTTGCATGTACTTCTACCTGTTCTTGTTCGTATCTTTTTCTTATATTTTGTGTCCACTTCTGGCAGTTTTGCATGTACTTCTACCTGTCCTTGTTCGTATGTTTTTCTTATATTTTGTGTCCACTTCTGGGACGTTTGCCTGTATTTCTACATGTTCTTGTTCGTACGTTTTTCTTATATTTTGTGTCCACTTTTGGCAGTTTTGCATGAATTTCTACCTGTCCTTGTTCGTATGTTTTTCTTATATTTTGTGTGCACTTTTGGCAGTTTTGCATGAATTTCTACCTGACCTTGTTCATATGTTTTTCTTATATTTTGTGTCCACTTTTGGCAGTTTTGCATGAATTTCTACCTGTCCTTGTTCATATGTTTTTCTTATATTTTGTGTCCACTTCTGGCAGTTTTGCATGTACTTCTACCTGTCCTTGTTCGTATGTTTTTCTTATATTTTGTGTCCACTTCTAGGACGTTTGCTTGTATTTCTACCTGTGCTTATTCGTATGGTTTTCTTATATTTTGTGTCAACTTCTGGCATTTTTGCATGTACTTCTACATGTTCTTGTTCGTATGTTTTTCTTATATTTTGTGTCCACTTGTGGCAGTTGTGCATGTATTTCTACCTGTCCTTGTTCTCATGTTTTTCTTATATTTTGTGTCCACTTCGGGCAGTTTTGCATGTACTTCTACCTGTCCTTGTTCGTATGTTTTTCTTATATTTTGTGTCCACTTCTGGCAGTTTTGCATGTACTTCTACCTGTCCTTGTTCGTATGTTTTTCTTATATTTTGTGTCCACTTCGGGCAGTTTTGCATGTACTTCTACCTGTCCTTGTTCGTATCTTTTTCTTATATTTTGCGTCCACGTCTTGCAGTTTTGCATGTACTTCTACCCGTGCTTATTCGTATGCTTTTCTTATATTTTGTGTCCACTTCTGGCAGTTTTGCATGTACTTCTACCTGTCCTTGTTCTTCTGTTTTTCTTATATTTTGTGTCCGCTTCTGGCACGTTTGAGTGTATTTCTACCTGTCCTTGTTCGTATAATTTTCTTATATTCTGGCAGTTTTGCATATACTTCTAGCTGTCCTTGTTCGTATGTTTTTCTTATATTTTGAGTCCACTTCTGGGACGTTTGCCCGTATTTCTGCCTGTGCTTATTCGTATGCTTTTCCTATATTTTGTGTCCACTTCTGGCAGTTTTGCATATTATCCAGCTGTCCTTGTTCGTATGTGTTTCTTATATTTTGTATCCACTTCTGGCAGTTTTGCATGTACTTCTACCTGTCCTTGTTCGTATGTATTCCCTATATTTTGTGTCCACTTCTGGGACGTTTGCAGGTATTTCTACCTGTGCTTATTCATATGTTTTGCTTATATTTTGTGTCCACTTCTGGCAGTTTTGCATGTACTTCTACCTGTCCTTGTTCGTATGTTTTTCTTATATTTTGTGTCCACTTTTGGCAGTTTTGCATGAATTTCTACCTGTCCTTCTTCGTATGTTTTTCTTATATTTTGTGTCCACTTTTGGCAGTTTTGCATGAATTTCTACCTGTCCTTGTTCGTATGTTTTTCTTATATTTTGTGTCCACTTCTGGCAGTTTTGCATGTACTTCTACCTGTCCTTGTTCGTATGTTTTTCTTATATTTTGTGTCCACTTCTGGGACGTTTGCCTGTATTTCTACATGTTCTTGTTCGTATGTTTTTCTTATGTTTTGTATCCACTTCTGGCAGTTTTGCATGTACTTCTACCTGTCCTTGTTCGTATCTTTTTCTTATATTTTGTGTCCACTTCGGGCAGTTTTGCATGAACTTCTACCTGTCCTTGTTCGTATGTTTTTCTTATATTTTGTGTCCACTTCTGGGACGTTTGCCTGTATTTCTACATGTTCTTGTTCGTACGTTTTTCTTATATTTTGTGTCCACTTTTGGCAGTTTTGCATGAATTTCTACCTGTCCTTGTTCGTATGTTTTTCTTATATTTTGTGTCCCCTTCTGGGACGTTTGTATGTATTTCTACCTGTCCTTGTTCGTATGTTTTTCTTATATTTTGTGTCCACTTCTGGCAGTTTTGCATGTATTTCTACCAGTGTTTTTTCGTATGTTTCTCTTATGTTTTGTGTCCACTTCTGGCAGTTTTGCATGTATTTCTACCTGTTCTTAATCATATGTTCTTCTTATATTTTGTGTCCACTTCTCTCAGTTTTGGATATAATTCTAGCTGTCCTTGTTCATATGTTTTTCTTATATTTTGTGTTCTCTTCTGGCAGTTTTGCATGTACTACTACCTGTCCTTGTTCGTATCTTTTTCTTGTATTTTTTGTTAACTTCTGACAGTTTTGCATGTACTTCTACCTGTCCTTGTTCGTATGTTTTTCTTATATTTTGTGTCCACTTCTGGGACGGTTGCCTGTATTTCTACCCGTGCTCATTCGTATGTTTTTCTTATATTTTGT
>CATOTT010000019.1:0-31375 GCA_951813785.1 Criorhina ranunculi
AGTATGAGGGCCCCAGCAGCATCGAATGTGGCACGAGAAGACCCAAAAAAAATGATTTTTTTCCAGACGACCCCGGCCCTGCTCGAAGGCCTGCATTTTTTTTTCTCGTCTTTCCTTTAAATTTCTTTGCTAGATGGGTAGAATGGAGCTTCAAACACGAGGAAAAGCCACTCCCGTCCTCTGATACGGAGTATGAGGGCCCCAGCAGCATCGAATGTGGCACGAAGTAGACCCAAAAAAAATGTTTTTTTTTCAGACGACCCCGGCCCTGCTCGGAAAGCGTGAATTTTTTCTCGTCTTTCCTTTAAATTTCTTTGCTAGATGGGTAGAATGGAGCTTAAAACACGAGGAAAAGCCACTCCCGTACTCAGATACGGAGTTTGAGGGCCCCAGCAGCATCGAATGTGGCACGAAGTAGACCCAAAAAAATTAATTTTTTTCCAGACGACCCCGGCCCTGCTCGGAAAGCGTGAATATTTTTTCTCGTCTTTCCTTTAAATTTCTTTGCTAGATGGGTAGAATGGAGCTTCAAACACGAGGAAAAGCCACTCCCGTCCTCTGATACGGAGTATGAGGGCCCCAGCAGCATCGAATGTGGCACGAAGTAGACCCAAAAAAAATGATTTTTTTTCCAGACGACCCCGGCCCTGCTCGGAAAGCGTGAATTTTTTTTCTCGTCTTTCCTTTAAATTTCTTTGCTAGATGGGTAGAATGGAGCTTCAAACACGAGGGAAAAGCCACTCCCGTCCTCTGATACGGAGTATGAGGGCCCCAGGAGCATCGAATGTGGCACGAAGTAGACCCAAAAAAAATGTTTTTTTTTCAGACGACCCCGGCCCTGCTCGGAAAGCGTGAATTTTTTTCTCGTCTTTCCTTTAAATTTCTTTGCTAGATGGGTAGAATGGAGCTTCAAACACGAGGAAAGGCCACTCCCGTCCTCTGATACGTAGTATGAGGGCCCCAGCAGCATCGAATGTGGCACGAAGTAGACCCAAAAAAAAAGTGATTTTTTTCCAGACGAAACCGGCCCTGCTCGGAAAGCGTGAATTTTTTTTTCTCGTCTTTCCTTTAAATTTCTTTGCTAGATGGGTAGAATGGAGCTTCAAACCCGAGGAAAAGCCACTCCCGTCCTCAGATACGGAGTATGAGGACCCCAGCAGCATCGAATGTGGCACGAAGAAGACCCAAAAAAAGTGATTTTTTTCCAGACGACCCCGGCCCTGCTCGGAAGGCGTGAATTTTTTTTCTCGTCTTTCCTTTAAATTTCTTTGCTAGATGGGTAGAATGGAGCTTCAAACACGAGGAAAAGCCACTCCCGTCCTCAGATACGGAGTATGAGGGCCCCAGCAGCATCGAATGTGGCACGAAGTAGACCCAAAAAAAATGTTTTTTTTCCAGACGACCCCGGCCCTGCTCGGAAAGCGTGCATTTTTTTTTCGTCTTTCCTTTAAATTTCTTTGCTAGATGGGTAGAATGGACCTCCAAACACGAGGAAAAGCCACTCCCGTCCTCAGATACGGAGTATGAGGGCCCCAGCAGCATCGAATGTGGCACGAAGTAGACCCAAAAAAAATGATTTTTTTCCAGACGACCGGCCCTGCTCGGAAAGCGTGAATTTTTTTTCTCGTCTTTCCTTTAAATTTCTTTGCTAGATGTGTAGAATGGAGCTTCAAACACGAGGAAATGCCACTTCCGTCCTCAGATACGGAGTATGAGGGCCCCAGCAGCATCGAATGTGGCACGAAGAAGACCCAAAAATAAGTGCTTTTTTTCCAGACAACCCCGGCCCTGCTCGGAAGGCGTGAATTTTTTGTCTCGTCTTTCCTTCAAATTTCTTTGCTAGATGGGTAGAATGGAGCTTCAAACACGAGGAAAAGCCACTCCCGTCCTCTGATACGGAGAATGAGGGCCCCAGCAGCATCGAATGTGGCACGAAGTAGATCCAAAAAAAAGGTTTTTTTTTCAGACGACCCCGGCCCTGCTCGGAAAGCGTGAATTTTTTTCTCGTCTTTCCTTTAAATTTCTTTGCTAGATGGGTAGAATGGAGCTTCAAACACGAGGAAAAGCCACTCCCGTACTCAGATACGGAGTATGAGGGCCCCAGCAGCATCGAATGTGGCACGAAGTAGACCCAAAAAAAATTATTTTTTTCCAGACGACCCCGGCCCTGCTCGGAAAGCGTGAATTTTTTTCTCGTCTTTCCTTTAAATTTCTTTGCTAGATGGGTAGAATGGAGCTTCAAACAAAAGGAAAAGCCACTCCCGTCCTCTGATACGGAGTATGAGGGCCCCAGCAGCATCGAATGTGGCACGAAGTACATCCAAAAAAAAATGTTTTTTTTCCAGACGACCCCGGCCCTGCTCGGAAAGCGTGAATTTTTTTCTCGTCTTTCCTTTAAATTTCTTTGCTAGATGGGTAGAATGGAGCTTCAAACCCGAGGAAAAGCCACTCCCGTCCTCAGATACGGAGTATGAGGGCCCCAGCAGCATCGAATGTGGCACGAAGAAGACCCCAAAAAAAGTGATTTTTTTCCAGACGACCCCGGCCCTGCTCGGAAGGCGTGAATTTTTTTTCTCGTCTTTCCTTTAAATTTCTTTGCTAGATGGGTAGAATGGAGCTTCAAACACGAGGAAAAGCCACTCCCGTACTCAGATACGGAGTATGAGGGCCCCAGCAGCATCGAATGTGGCACGAAGAAGACCCCAAAAAAAGTGATTTTTTTCCAGACGACCCCGGCCCTGCTCGGAAAGCGTGAATTTTTTTTCTCGTCTTTCCTTGTAATTTCTTTGCTAGATGGGTAGAATGGAGCTTCAAACACGAGGAAAAGCCACTCCCGTCCTCTGATACGGAGAATGAGGGCCCCAGCAGCATCGAATGTGGCACGAAGAAGACCCCAAAAAAAGTGATTTTTTTCCAGACGACCCCGGCCCTGCTCGGAAGGCGTGAATTTTTTTTCTCGTCTTTCCTTTAAATTTCTTTGCTAGATGGGTAGAATGGAGCTTCAAACACGAGGAAAAGCCACTCCCGTACTCAGATACGGAGTATGAGGGCCCCAGCAGCATCGAATGTGGCACGAAGAAGACCCCAAAAAAAGTGATTTTTTTCCAGACGACCCCGGCCCTGCTCGGAAAGCGTGAATTTTTTTTCTCGTCTTTCCTTGTAATTTCTTTGCTAGATGGGTAGAATGGAGCTTCAAACACGAGGAAAAGCCACTCCCGTCCTCTGATACGGAGAATGAGGGCACCAGCAGCATCGAATGTGGCACGAAGTAGATCCAAAAAAAAGGTTTTTTTTTCAGACGACCCCGGCCCTGCTCGGAAAGCGTGAATTCTTTTCTCATCTTTCCTTTAAATTTCTTTGCTAGATGGGTAGAATGGAGCTTCAAACACGAGGAAAAGCCACTCCCGTACTCAGATACGGAGTATGAGGGCCCCAGCAGCATCGAATGTGGCACGAAGTAGACCAAAAAAAATTTAATTTTTTTCCAGACGACCCCGGCCCTGCTCGGAAAGCGTGAATTTTTTTTCTCGTCTTTCCTTTAAATTTCTTTGCTAGATGGGTAGAATGGAGCTTCAAACACGAGGAAAAGCCACTCCCGTCCTCTGATACGGAGTATGAGGGCCCCAGCAGCATAGAATGTGGCACGAAGTAGACCCAAAAAAAAGTGATTTTTTTCCAGACGACCCCGGCCCTGCTCGGAAGGCGTGCATTTTTTTTCTCGTCTTTCTTTTAAATTTCTTTGCTAGATGGGTAGAATGGAGCTTCAAACACGAGGAAAAGCCACTCCCGTCCTCTGATACGGAGTATGAGGGCCCCAGCAGCATCGAATGTGGCACGAAGTAGACCCAAAAAAAATTATTTTTTTCCAGACGACCCCGGCCCTGCTCGGAAAGCGTGAATTTGTTTTCTCGTCTTTCCTTTAAATTTCTTTGCTAGATTTGTAGAATGGAGCTTCAGACACGAGGAAAAGCCACTCCCGTCCTCTGATACGGAGTATGAGGGCCGCAGCAGCATCGAATGTGGCACGAAGTACATCCAAAAAAAAATGTTTTTTTTCCAGACGACCCCGGCCCTGCTCGGAAAGCGTGAATTTTTTTCTCGTCTTTCCTTTGAATTTCTTTGCTAGATGGGTAGACTGGAGCTTCAAACACGAGGAAAAGCCACTCCCGTACTCAGATACGGAGTATGAGGGCCCCAGCAGTATCGAATGTGGCACGAAGTAGACCCAAAAAAAATGATTTTTTTCCAGACGACCCCGGCCCTGCTCGGAAAGCGTGAATTTTTTTTCTCGTCTTTCCTTTAAATTTCTTTGCTAGATGTGTAGAATGGAGCTTCAAACACGAGGAAAAGCCACTCCCGTCCTCAGATACGGAGTATGAGGGCCCCAGCAGCATCGAATGTGGCACGAAGTAGACCCAAAAAAAATGATTTTTTTCCAGACGACCCCGGCCCTGCTCGGAAAGCGTGCATTTTTTTCTCGTCTTTCCTTTAAATTTCTTTGCTAGATGGGTAGAATGGAGCTTCAAACCCGAGGAAAAGCCACTCCCGTCCTCAGATACGGAGTATGAGGGCCCCAGCAGCATCGAATGTGGCACGAAGAAGACCCAAAAAAAATTATTTTTTTCCAGACGACCCCGGCCCTGCTCGGAAGGCGTGAATTTTTTTTCTCGTCTTTCCTTTAAATTTCTTTGCTAGATGGGTAGAATGAAGCTTCAAACACGAGGAAAAGCCACTCCCGTCCTCTGATACGGAGTATGAGGGCCCCAGCAGCATCGAATGTGGCACGAAGTAGACCCAAAAAAAATGTTTTTTTTTCAGACGACCCCGGTCCTGCTCGGAAAGCGTGAATTTTTTTCTCGTCTTTCCTTTAAATTTCTTTGCTAGATGGGTAGAATGGAGCTTCAAACACGAGGAAAAGCCACTCCCGTCCTCAGATGCGGAGTATGAGGGCCCCAGCAGCTACGAATGTGGCACGAAGTAGACCCAAAAAAAAAGATTTTTTTCCAGACGACACCGGCCCTGCTCGGAAAGCGTGAATTTTTTTCCGCTAAATTTCTTTGCTAGATGTGTAGAATGGAGCTTCAAACACGAGGAAAAGCCACTTCCGTCCTCAGATACGGAGTATGAGGGCCCCAGCAGCATCGAATGTGGCAGGAAGAAGACCCAAAAAAAAGTGATTTTTTTCCAGACGACCTCGGCCCTGCTCGGAAAGCGTGAATTTTTTTTCTCGTCTTTCCTTTAAATTTCTTTGCTAGATTGGTAGAATGGAGCTTCAACACGAGGAAAAGCCACTCCCGTCCTCTGATACGGAGTATGAGGGCCCCAGCAGCATCGAATGTGGCACGAAGTAGACCCAAAAAAAATGTTTTTTTTCCAGACGACCCCGGCCCTGCTCGGAAAGCGTGAATTTTTTTCCTCTAAATTTCTTTGCTAGATGGGTAGAATGGAGCTCCAAACACGAGGAATAGCCACTCCCGTCCTTTGATACGGAGTATGAGGGCCCCAGCAGCATCGAATGTGGCACGAAGTATACCCAAAAAAAAATGTTTTTTTTTCAGACGACCCCGGCCCTGCTCGGAAAGCGTGAATTTTTTTTCTCGTCTTTCTTTTAAATTTCTTTGCTAGATGGGTAGAATTGAGCTTCAAACACGAGGAAAAGCCACTCCCGTCCTCAGATACGGAGTATGAGGGCCACAGCAGCATCGAATGTGGCACGAAGTAGAACCAAAAAAATGATTTTTTTCCAGACGACCCCGGCCCTGCTCGGAAAGCGTGAATTTTTTCCCTCTAAATTTCTTTGCTAGATGGGTAGAATGGAGCTCCAAACACGAGGAAAAGCCACTCCCGTACTCAGATACGGAGTATGAGGGCCCCAGCAGCTGCGAATGTGGCACGAAGTAGACCCAAAAAAAATGTTTTTTTTCCAGACGACCCCGGCCCTGCTCGGAAAGCGTGAATTTTTTTTCTCGTCTTTCCTTAAAATTTCTTTGCTAGATGGGTAGAATGGAGCTTCAAACACGAGGAAAAGCCACTCCCGTCCTCAGATGCGGAGTATGAGGGCCCCAGCAGCTACGAATGTGGCACGAAGTTGACCCAAAAAAAATGATTTTTTCCAGACGACCCCGGCCCTGCTCGGAAAGCGTGAATTTTTTTCTCGTTTTTCCTTTAAATTTCTTTGCTAGATGGGTAGAATGGAGCTTCAAACACGAGGAAAAGCCACTCCCGTCCTCTGACACGGAGTATGAGGGCCCCAGCAGCATCGAATGCGGCACGAAGTAGACCCAAAAAAATGATTTTTTTCCAGACGACTCCGGCCCTGCTCGGAAAGCGTGAATTTTTTTTCTCGTCTTTCCTTTAAATTTCTTTGCTAGATGGGTAGAATGGAGCTTCAAACACGAGGAAAAGCCACTCCCGTCCTCTGATACGGAGTATGAGGGCCCCAGCAGCATCGCATGTGGCACGAAGTAGACCCAAAAAAAATGTTTTTTTTTCAGACGACCCCAGCCCTGCTCGGAAAGCGTGCATTTTTTTCTCGTCTTTCCTTTAAATTTCTTTGCTAGATGGGTAGAATGGAGCTTCAAACACGAGGAAAAGCCACTCCCGTCCTCAGATACGGAGTATGAGGGCATGAGCAGCATCGAATGTGGCACGAAGTAGACCCAAAAAAAATGATTTTTTTCCAGACGACCCCGGCCCTGCTCGGAAAGCGTGAATTTTTTTTCTCGTCTTTCCTTTAATTTTCTTTGCTAGATGTGTAGAATGGAGCTTCAAACACGAGGAAAAGCCACTCCCGTCCTCAGATACGGAGTATGAGGGCCCCAGCAGCATCGAATGTGGCACGAAGTAGACCCAAAAAAATGATTTTTTTCCAGACGACCCCGGCCCTGCTCGGAAAGCGTGAATTTTTTTTCTCGTCTTTCCTTTAAATTTCTTTGCTAGATGGGTAGAATGGACCTTCAAACACGAGGAAAAGCCACTCCCGTCCTCAGATACGGAGTATGAGGGCAGCAGCAGCTACGAATGTGGCACGAAGTAGACCCAAAAAAAAAATGTTTTTTTTCCAGACGACCCCGGCCCTGCTCGGAAAGTGTGAATTTTTTTTCTCGTCTTTCCTTTAAATTTCTTTGCTAGATGGGTAGAATGGACCTTCAAACACGAGGAAAAGCCACTCCCGTCCTCAGATACGGAGTATGAGGGCCCCAGCAGCATCGAATGTGGCACGAAGTAGACCCAAAAAAAATGTTTTTTTTCCAGACGACCCCGGCCCTGCTCGGAAAGCGTGAATTTTTTTCCTCTAGATTTCTTTGCTAGATGGGTAGAATGGAGCTCCAAACACGAGGAAAAGCCACTCCCGTCCTCTGATACGGAGTATGAGGGCCACAGCAGCATCGAATGTGGCACGAAGTAGAACCAAAAAAATGATTTTTTTCCAGACGACCCCGGCCCTGCTCGGAAAGCGTGAATTTTTTTTCTCGTCTTTCCTTTAAATTTTTTTGCTAGATGGGTAGAATGGAGCTTCAAACAAAAGGAAAAGCCACTCCCGTCCTCTGATACGGAGTATGAGGGCCCCAGCAGCATCGAATGTGGCACGAAGTAGACCCAAACAAAATGATTTTTTTTCAGACGACCCCGGCCCTGCTTGGAAAGCGTGAATTTTTTTCTCGTCTTTCCTTTAAATTTCTTTGCTAGATGGGTAGAATGGAGCTTCAAACACGAGGAAAAGCCACTCCCGTCCTCAGATACGGAGTATGAGGGCCCCAGCAGCATCGAATGTGGCGCGAAGTAGACCCCAAAAAAATGATTTTTTTCCAGACGACCCCGGCCCTGCTCGGAAAGCGTGAATTTTTTTTCTCGTCTTTCCTTTCAATTTCTTTGCTAGATGGGTAGAATGGAGCTTCAAACACGAGGAAAAGCCACTCCCGTCCTCAGATACGGAGTATGAGGGCCCCAGCAGCATCGAATGTGGCACGATGTAGACCCAAAAATAAATGTTTTTTTTCCAGACGACCCCGGCCCTGCTCGGAAAGCGTGCATTTTTTTTCTCGCCTTTCCTTTAAATTTCTTTGCTAGATGGGCAGAATGGAGCTTCAAACACGAGGAAAAGCCACTCCCGTCCTCAGATACGGAGTATGAGGGCCCCAGCAGCATCGAATGTGGCACGAAGTAGACCCAAAAATAAATGTTTTTTTTCCAGACGACCCCGGCCCTGCTCGGAAAGCGTGAATTTTTTTTCTCGTCTTTCCTTTAAATTTCTTTGCTAGATGGGTAGAATGGCACTTCAAACACGAGGAAAAGCCACTCCCGTCCTCTGATACGGAGTATGAGGGCCCCAGCAGCATCGAATGTGGCACGAAGTAGACCCAAAAAAATTATTTTTTTCCAGACGACCCCGGCCCTGCTCGGAAAGCGTGCATTTTTTTCTCGCCTTTCCTTTAAATTTCTTTGCTAGATGGGCAGAATGGAGCTTCAAACACGAGGAAAAGCCACTCCCGTACTCAGATACGGAGTATGAGGGCCCCAGCAGCTACGAATGTGGCGCGAAGAAGACCCAAAAAAAAGTGATTTTTTCCAGACGACCCCGGCCCTGCTCGGAAAGCGTGCATTTTTTTCTCGTCTTTCCTTTAAATTTCTTTGCTAGATGGGTAGAATGGAGCTTCAAACACGAGGAAAAGCCACTCCCGTACTCAGATACCGAGTATGAGGGCCCCAGCAGTATCGAATGTGGCACGAAGTTGACCCAAAAAAAATTATTTTTTTCCAGACGACCCCGGCCCTGCTCGGAAAGCGTGAATTTTTTTTCTCGTCTTTCCTTTAAATTTCTTTGCTAGCTGGGTAGAATGGAGCTTCAAACAAAAGGAAAAGCCACTCCCGTCCTCTGATACGGAGTATGAGGGCCCCAGCAGCATCGAATGTGGCACGAAGTAGACCCAAAAAAATTATTTTTTTCCAGACGACCCCGGCCCTGCTCGGAAAGCGTGCATTTTTTTCTCGCCTTTCCTTTAAATTTCTTTGCTAGATGGGCAGAATGGAGCTTCAAACACGAGGAAAAGCCACTCCCGTACTCAGATACGGAGTATGAGGGCCCCAGCAGCATCGAATGTGGCACGAAGTACATCCAAAAAAAAGTGATTTTTTCCAGACGACCCCGGCCCTGCTCGGAAAGCGTGCATTTTTTTCTCGTCTTTCCTTTAAATTTCTTTGCTAGATGGGTAGAATGGAGCTTCAAACACGAGGAAAAGCCACTCCCGTACTCAGATACCGAGTATGAGGGCCCCAGCAGTATCGAATGTGGCACGAAGTAGACCCAAAAAAAATTATTTTTTTCCAGACGACCCCGGCCCTGCTCGGAAAGCGTGATTTTTTTTTCTCGTCTTTCCTTTAAATTTCTTTGCTAGATGGGTAGAATGGAGCTTCAAACAAAAGGAAAAGCCACTCCCGTCCTCTGATACGGAGTATGAGGGCCCCAGCAGCATCGAATGTGGCACGAAGTACATCCAAAAAAAAATGTTTTTTTTCCAGACGACCCCGGCCCTGCTCGGAAAGCGTGAATTTTTTTCTCGTCTTTCCTTTAAATTTCTTTGCTAGATGGGTAGAATGGAGCTTCAAACACGAGGAAAAGCCACTCCCGTCCTCAGATGCGGAGTATGAGGGCCCCAGCAGCTACGAATGTGGCACGAAGTTGACCCAAAAAAAATGATTTTTTCCAGACGACCCCGGCCCTGCTCGGAAAGCGTGAATTTTTTTCTCGTTTTTCCTTTAAATTTCTTTGCTAGATGGGTAGAATGGAGCTTCAAACACGAGGAAAAGCCACTCCCGTCCTCTGACACGGAGTATGAGGGCCCCAGCAGCATCGAATGCGGCACGAAGTAGACCCAAAAAAATGATTTTTTTCCAGACGACTCCGGCCCTGCTCGGAAAGCGTGAATTTTTTTTCTCGTCTTTCCTTTAAATTTCTTTGCTAGATGGGTAGAATGGAGCTTCAAACACGAGGAAAAGCCACTCCCGTCCTCTGATACGGAGTATGAGGGCCCCAGCAGCATCGCATGTGGCACGAAGTAGACCCAAAAAAAATGTTTTTTTTTCAGACGACCCCAGCCCTGCTCGGAAAGCGTGAATTTTTTTCTCGTCTTTCCTTTAAATTTCTTTGCTAGATGGGTAGAATGGAGCTTCAAACACGAGGAAAAGCCACTCCCGTCCTCAGATACGGAGTATGAGGGCATGAGCAGCATCGAATGTGGCACGAAGTAGACCCAAAAAAATGATTTTTTTCCAGACGACCCCGGCCCTGCTCGGAAAGCGTGAATTTTTTTTCTCGTCTTTCCTTTAATTTTCTTTGCTAGATGTGTAGAATGGAGCTTCAAACACGAGGAAAAGCCACTCCCGTCCTCAGATACGGAGTATGAGGGCCCCAGCAGCATCGAATGTGGCACGAAGTAGACCCAAAAAAAATGATTTTTTTCCAGACGACCCCGGCCCTGCTCGGAAAGCGTGAATTTTTTTTCTCGTCTTTCCTTTAAATTTCTTTGCTAGATGGGTAGAATGGACCTTCAAACACGAGGAAAAGCCACTCCCGTCCTCAGATACGGAGTATGAGGGCAGCAGCAGCTACGAATGTGGCACGAAGTAGACCCAAAAAAAAAATGTTTTTTTTCCAGACGACCCCGGCCCTGCTCGGAAAGTGTGAATTTTTTTTCTCGTCTTTCCTTTAAATTTCTTTGCTAGATGGGTAGAATGGACCTTCAAACACGAGGAAAAGCCACTCCCGTCCTCAGATACGGAGTATGAGGGCCCCAGCAGCATCGAATGTGGCACGAAGTAGACCCAAAAAAAATGTTTTTTTTCCAGACGACCCCGGCCCTGCTCGGAAAGCGTGAATTTTTTTCCTCTAGATTTCTTTGCTAGATGGGTAGAATGGAGCTCCAAACACGAGGAAAAGCCACTCCCGTCCTCTGATACGGAGTATGAGGGCCACAGCAGCATCGAATGTGGCACGAAGTAGAACCAAAAAAATGATTTTTTTCCAGACGACCCCGGCCCTGCTCGGAAAGCGTGAATTTTTTTTCTCGTCTTTCCTTTAAATTTTTTTGCTAGATGGGTAGAATGGAGCTTCAAACAAAAGGAAAAGCCACTCCCGTCCTCTGATACGGAGTATGAGGGCCCCAGCAGCATCGAATGTGGCACGAAGTAGACCCAAACAAAATGATTTTTTTTCAGACGACCCCGGCCCTGCTTGGAAAGCGTGAATTTTTTTCTCGTCTTTCCTTTAAATTTCTTTGCTAGATGGGTAGAATGGAGCTTCAAACACAAGGAAAAGCCACTCCCGTCCTCAGATACGGAGTATGAGGGCAGCAGCAGCTACGAATGTGGCGCGAAGTAGACCCCAAAAAAATGATTTTTTTCCAGACGACCCCGGCCCTGCTCGGAAAGCGTGAATTTTTTTTCTCGTCTTTCCTTTAAATTTCTTTGCTAGATGGGTAGAATGGACCTTCAAACACGAGGAAAAGCCACTCCCGTCCTCAGATACGGAGTATGAGGGCCCCAGCAGCATCGAATGTGGCACGAAGTAGACCCAAAAATAAATGTTTTTTTTCCAGACGACCCCGGCCCTGCTCGGAAAGCGTGCATTTTTTTTCTCGCCTTTCCTTTAAATTTCTTTGCTAGATGGGCAGAATGGAGCTTCAAACACGAGGAAAAGCCACTCCCGTCCTCAGATACGGAGTATGAGGGCCCCAGCAGCATCGAATGTGGCACGAAGTAGACCCAAAAATAAATGTTTTTTTTCCAGACGACCCCGGCCCTGCTCGGAAAGCGTGAATTTTTTTTCTCGTCTTTCCTTTAAATTTCTTTGCTAGATGGGTAGAATGGCACTTCAAACACGAGGAAAAGCCACTCCCGTCCTCTGATACGGAGTATGAGGGCCCCAGCAGCATCGAATGTGGCACGAAGTAGACCCAAAAAAATTATTTTTTTCCAGACGACCCCGGCCCTGCTCGGAAAGCGTGCATTTTTTTCTCGCCTTTCCTTTAAATTTCTTTGCTAGATGGGCAGAATGGAGCTTCAAACACGAGGAAAAGCCACTCCCGTACTCAGATACGGAGTATGAGGGCCCCAGCAGCTACGAATGTGGCGCGAAGAAGACCCAAAAAAAAGTGATTTTTTCCAGACGACCCCGGCCCTGCTCGGAAAGCGTGCATTTTTTTCTCGTCTTTCCTTTAAATTTCTTTGCTAGATGGGTAGAATGGAGCTTCAAACACGAGGAAAAGCCACTCCCGTACTCAGATACCGAGTATGAGGGCCCCAGCAGTATCGAATGTGGCACGAAGTAGACCCAAAAAAAATTATTTTTTTCCAGACGACCCCGGCCCTGCTCGGAAAGCGTGAATTTTTTTTCTCGTCTTTCCTTTAAATTTCTTTGCTAGATGGGTAGAATGGAGCTTCAAACAAAAGGAAAAGCCACTCCCGTCCTCTGATACGGAGTATGAGGGCCCCAGCAGCATCGAATGTGGCACGAAGTAGACCCAAAAAAATTATTTTTTTCCAGACGACCCCGGCCCTGCTCGGAAAGCGTGCATTTTTTTCTCGCCTTTCCTTTAAATTTCTTTGCTAGATGGGCAGAATGGAGCTTCAAACACGAGGAAAAGCCACTCCCGTACTCAGATACGGAGTATGAGGGCCCCAGCAGCATCGAATGTGGCACGAAGTACATCCAAAAAAAAGTGATTTTTTCCAGACGACCCCGGCCCTGCTCGGAAAGCGTGCATTTTTTTCTCGTCTTTCCTTTAAATTTCTTTGCTAGATGGGTAGAATGGAGCTTCAAACACGAGGAAAAGCCACTCCCGTACTCAGATACCGAGTATGAGGGCCCCAGCAGTATTGAATGTGGCACGAAGTAGACCCAAAAAAAATTATTTTTTTCCAGACGACCCCGGCCCTGCTCGGAAAGCGTGATTTTTTTTTCTCGTCTTTCCTTTAAATTTCTTTGCTAGATGGGTAGAATGGAGCTTCAAACAAAAGGAAAAGCCACTCCCGTCCTCTGATACGGAGTATGAGGGCCCCAGCAGCATCGAATGTGGCACGAAGTACATCCAAAAAAAAATGTTTTTTTTCCAGACGACCCCGGCCCTGCTCGGAAAGCGTGAATTTTTTTCTCGTCTTTCCTTTAAATTTCTTTGCTAGATGGGTAGAATGGAGCTTCAAACACGAGGAAAAGCCACTCCCGTACTCAGATACCGAGTATGAGGGCCCCAGCAGTATCGAATGTGGCACGAAGTAGACCCAAAAAAAATAATTTTTTTCCAGACGACCCCGGCCCTGCTCGGAAAGCGTGAATTTTTTTTCTCGTCTTTCCTTTAAATTTCTTTGCTAGATGGGTAGAATGGAGCTTCAAACAAAAGGAAAAGCCACTCTCGTCCTCTGATACGGAGTATGAGGGCCCCAGCAGCATCGAATGTGGCACGAAGTAGACTCAAACAAAATGTTTTTTTTTCAGACGACCCCGGCCCTGCTCGGAAAGTGTGAATTTTTTTCTCGTCTTTCCTTTAAATTTCTTTGCTAGATGTGTAGAATGGAGCTTCAAACACGAGGAAAAGCCACTCCCGTCCTCAGATACGGAGTATGAGGGCCCCAGCAGCATCGAGTGTGGCACGAAGAAGACCCAAAAAAAGTGATTTTTTTCCAGACGACCCCGGCCCTGCTCGGAAAGCGTGAATTTTTTTTCTCGTCTTTCCTTTAAATTTCTTTGCTAGATGGGTAGAATGGAGCTTCAAACACGAGGAAAAGATACTCCCGTCCTCTGATACGGAGTATGAGGGCCACAGCAGCATCGAATGTGGCACGAAGTAGACCCAAAAAAATGTTTTTTTTCCAGACGACCCCGGCCCTGCTCGGAAAGCGTGCATTTTTTCCCTCTAAATTTCATTGCTAGATGGGTAGAATGGAGCTCCAAACACGAGGAAAAGCCACTCCCGTACTCAGATACGGAGTATGAGGGCCCCAGCAGCTGCGAATGTGGCACGAAGTAGACCCAAAAAAAATGTTTTTTTTCCAGACGACCCCGGCCCTGCTCGGAAAGCGTGAATTTTTTTTCTCGTCTTTGTTTTCAATTTCTTTGCTAGATGGGTAGAATGGAGCTTCAAACACGAGGAAAAGCCACTCCCGTCCTCAGATGCGGAGTATACGGGCCCCAGCAGCTACGAATGTGGCACGAAGTTGACCCAAAAAAAATGATTTTTTCCAGACGACCCCGGCCCTGCTCGGAAAGCGTGAATTTTTTTCTCGTTTTTCCTTTAAATTTCTTTGCTAGATGGGTAGAATGGAGCTTCAAACACGAGGAAAAGCCACTCCCGTCCTCTGATACGGAGTACGAGGGCCCCAGCAGCATCGAATGCGGCACGAAGTAGACCCAAAAAAATGATTTTTTTCCAGACGACCCCGGCCCTGCTCGGAAAGCGTGAATATTTTTTCTCGTCTTTCCTTTAAATTTCTTTGCTAGATGGGTAGAATGGAGCTTCAAACACGAGGAAAAGCCACTCCCGTCCTCTGATACGGAGTATGAGGGCCCCAGCAGCAACGCATGTGGCACGACGTAGACCCAAAAAAAATGTTTTTTTTTCAGACGACCCCAGCCCTGCTCGGAAAGCGTGCATTTTTTTCTCGTCTTTCCTTTAAATTTCTTTGCTAGATGGGTAGAATGGAGCTTCAAACACGAGGAAAAGCCTTTCCCGTCCTCAGATACGGAGTATGAGGGCATGAGCAGCATCGAATGTGGCACGAAGTAGACCCAAAAAAAATTATTTTTTTCCAGACGACCCCGGCCCTGCTCGGAAAGCGTGAATTTTTTTTCTCGTCTTTCCTTTAAATTTCTTTGCTAGATGGGTAGAATGGACCTTCAAACACGAGGAAAAGCCACTCCCGTCCTCAGATACGGAGTATGAGGGCAGCAGCAGCTACGAATGTGGCACGAAGTAGACCCAAAAAAAAAATGTTTTTTTTCCAGACGACCCCGGCCCTGCTCGGAAAGTGTGAATTTTTTTTCTCGTCTTTCCTTTAAATTTCTTTGCTAGATGGGTAGAATGGACCTCCAAACACGAGGAAAAGCCACTCCCGTCCTCAGATACGGAGTATGAGGGCCCCAGCAGCATCGAATGTGGCACGAAGTAGACCCAAAAAAAATGTTTTTTTTCCAGACGACCCCGGCCCTGCTCGGAAAGCGTGAATTTTTCTCCTCTAAATTTCTTTGCTAGATGGGTAGAATGGAGCTCCAAACACGAGGAAGAGCCACTCCCGTCCTCAGATACGGAGTATGAGGGCCACAGCAGCATCGAATGTGGCACGAAGTAGAACCAAAAAAATGATTTTTTTCCAGACGACCCCGGCCCTGCTCGGAAAGCGTGAATTTTTTTTCTCGTCTTTCCTTTAAATTTTTTTGCTAGATGGGTAGAATGGAGCTTCAAACAAAAGGAAAAGCCACTCCCGTCCTCTGATACGGAGTATGAGGGCCCCAGCAGCATCGAATGTGGCACGAAGTAGACCCAAACAAAATGATTTTTTTTCAGACGACCCCGGCCCTGCTTGGAAAGCGTGAATTTTTTTCTCGTCTTTCCTTTAAATTTCTTTGCTAGATGGGTAGAATGGAGCTTCAAACACGAGGAAAAGCCACTCCCGTCCTCAGATACGGAGTATGAGGGCAGCAGCAGCTACGAATGTGGCGCGAAGTAGACCCCAAAAAAATGATTTTTTTCCAGACGACCCCGGCCCTGCTCGGAAAGCGTGAATTTTTTTTCTCGTCTTTCCTTTAAATTTCTTTGCTAGATGGGTAGAATGGACCTTCAAACACGAGGAAAAGCCACTCCCGTCCTCAGATACGGAGTATGAGGGCAGCAGCAGCTACGAATGTGGCACGAAGTAGACCCAAAAAAAAAATGTTTTTTTTCCAGACGACCCCGGCCCTGCTCGGAAAGTGTGAATTTTTTTTCTCGTCTTTCCTTTAAATTTCTTTGCTAGATGGGTAGAATGGACCTCCAAACACGAGGAAAAGCCACTCCCGTCCTCAGATACGGAGTATGAGGGCCCCAGCAGCATCGAATGTGGCACGAAGTAGACCCAAAAAAAATGTTTTTTTTCCAGACGACCCCGGCCCTGCTCGGAAAGCGTGAATTTTTCTCCTCTAAATTTCTTTGCTAGATGGGTAGAATGGAGCTCCAAACACGAGGAAGAGCCACTCCCGTCCTCAGATACGGAGTATGAGGGCCACAGCAGCATCGAATGTGGCACGAAGTAGAACCAAAAAAATGATTTTTTTCCAGACGACCCCGGCCCTGCTCGGAAAGCGTGAATTTTTTTTCTCGTCTTTCCTTTAAATTTTTTTGCTAGATGGGTAGAATGGAGCTTCAAACAAAAGGAAAAGCCACTCCCGTCCTCTGATACGGAGTATGAGGGCCCCAGCAGCATCGAATGTGGCACGAAGTAGACCCAAAAAAAATGTTTTTTTTCCAGACGACCCCGGCCCTGCTCGGAAAGCGTGAATTTTTTTCCTCTAAATTTCTTTGCTAGATGGGTAGAATGGAGCTCCAAACACGAGGAAAAGCCACTCCCGTCCTCAGATACGGAGTATGAGGGCCACAGCAGCATCGAATGTGGCACGAAGTAGAACCAAAAAAATGATTTTTTTCCAGACGACCCCGGCCCTGCTCGGAAAGCGTGAATTTTTTTTCTCGTCTTTCCTTTAAATTTTTTTGCTAGATGGGTAGAATGGAGCTTCAAATACGAGGAAAAGCCACTCCCGTCCTCTGATACGGAGTATGAGGGCCCCAGCAGCATCGAATGTGGCACGAAGTAGACCCAAACAAAATGATTTTTTTTCAGACGACCCCGGCCCTGCTCGGAAAGCGTGAATTTTTTTTCTCGTCTTTCCTTTAAATTTCTTTGTTAGATGGGTAGAATCGAGCTTCAAACACGAGGAAAAGCCACTCCCGTTCTCAGATACGGAGTATGAGGGCCCCAGCAGCTACGAATGTGGCACGAAGTAGACCCAAAAAAAATGATTTTTTTCCAGACGACCCCGGCCCTGCTCGGAAAGCGTGAATTTTTTTTCTCGTCTTTCCTTTAAATTTCTTTGCTAGATGGGTAGAATGGACCTTCAAACACGAGGAAAGGCCACTCCCGTCCTCAGATACGGAGTATGAGGGCCCCAGCAGCATCGAATGTGGCACGAAGTAGACCCAAAAATAAATGTTTTTTTTCCAGACGACCCCGGCCCTGCTCGGAAAGCGTGCATTTTTTTTCTCGCCTTTCCTTTAAATTTCTTTGCTAGATGGGTAGAATGGAGCTTCAAACACGATCAAACCCACTCCCGTCCTCAGATACGGAGTATGAGGGCCCCAGCAGCTACGAATGTGGCACGAAGTAGACCCAAAAAAAATGTTTTTTTTCCAGACGACCCCGGCCCTGCTCGGAAAGCGTGAATTTTTTTTCTCGTCTTTCCTTAAAATTTCTTTGCTAGATGGGTAGAATGGAGCTTCAAACACGATCAAACCCACTCCCGTCCTCAGATACGGAGTATGAGGGCAGCAGCAGCTACGAATGTGGCGCGAAGAAGACCCAAAAAAAATGTTTTTTTTCCAGACGACCCCGGCCCTGCTCGGAAAGCGTGCATTTTTTTCTCGTCTTTCCTTTAAATTTCTTTGCTAGATGGGTAGAATGGAGCTTCAAACACGAGGAAAAGCCACTCCCGTCCTCTGATACGGAGTATGAGGGCCCCAGCAGCATCGAATGTGGCACGAAGTAGAGCCAAAAAAAATGATTTTTTTCCAGACGACCCCGGCCCTGCTCGGAAAGCGTGAATTTTTTTTCTTGTCTTTCCTTTAAATTTCTTTGCTAGATGTTTAGAATGGAGCTTCAAACCCGAGGAAAAGCCACTCCCGTCCACAGATACGGAGTATGAGGGCCCCAGCAGCATCGAATGTGGCACGAAGTAGACTCAAACAAAATGTTTTTTTTTCAGACGACCCCGGCCCTGCTCGGAAAGTGTGAATTTTTTTCTCGTCTTTCCTTTAAATTTCTTTGCTAGATGTGTAGAATGGAGCTTCAAACACGAGGAAAAGCCACTCCCGTCCTCAGATACGGAGTATGAGGGCCCCAGCAGCATCGAGTGTGGCACGAAGTAGACCCAAAAAAAATGATTTTTTTCCAGACGACCCCGGCCCTGCTCGGAAAGCGTGAATTTTTTTTCTTGTCTTTCCTTTAAATTTCTTTGCTAGATGTTTAGAATGGAGCTTCAAACCCGGGGAAAAGCCACTCCCGTCCACAGATACGGAGTATGAGGGCCCCAGCAGCATCGAATGTGGCACGAAGTAGACTCAAACAAAATGGTTTTTTTTCAGACGACCCCGGCCCTGCTCGGAAAGTGTGAACTTTTTTCTCGTCTTTCCTTTAAATTTCTTTGCTAGATGTGTAGAATGGAGCTTCAAACACGAGGAAAAGCCACTCCCGTCCTCAGATACGGAGTATGAGGGCCCCAGCAGCATCGAGTGTGGCACGAAGAAGACCCAAAAAATGTGATTTTTTTCCAGACGACCCCGGCCCTGCTCGGAAAGCGTGAATTTTTTTTCTCGTCTTTCCTTTAAATTTCTTTGCTAGATGGGTAGAATGGAGCTTCAAACACGAGGAAAAGATACTCCCGTCCTCTGATACGGAGTATGAGGGCCACAGCAGCATCGACTGTGGCACGAAGTAGAACCAAAAAAATGATTTTTTTCCAGACGACCCCGGCCCTGCTCGGAAAGCGTGAATTTTTTCCCTCTAAATTTCTTTGCTAGATCGGTAGAATGGAGCTCCAAACACGAGGAAAAGCCACTCCCGTACTCAGATACGGAGTATGAGGGCCCCAGCAGCTGCGAATGTGGCACGAAGTAGACCCAAAAAAAATGTTTTTTTTCCAGACGACCCCGGCCCTGCTCGGAAAGCGTGAATTTTTTTTCTCGTCTTTCCTTAAAATTTCTTTGCTAGATGGGTAGAATGGAGCTTCAAACACGATCAAACCCACTCCCGTCCTCAGATACGGAGTATGAGGGCAGCAGCAGCTACGAATGTGGCGCGAAGAAGACCCAAAAAAAAGTGATTTTTTCCAGACGACCCCGGCCCTGCTCGGAAAGCGTGCATTTTTTTCTCGTCTTTCCTTAAAATTTCTTTGCTAGATGGGTAGAATGGAGCTTCAAACACGAGGAAAAGCCACTCCCGTCCTCTGATACGGAGTATGAGGGCCCCAGCAGCATCGAATGTGGCACGAAGTAGAGCCAAAAAAAATGATTTTTTTCCAGACGACCCCGGCCCTGCTCGGAAAGCGTGAATTTTTTTTCTCGTCTTTCCTTTAAATTTCTTTGCTAGATGTTTAGAATGGAGCTTCAAACCCGAGGAAAAGCCACTCCCGTCCACAGATACGGAGTATGAGGGCCCCAGCAGCATCGAATGTGGCACGAAGTAGACTCAAACAAAATGTTTTTTTTTCAGACGACCCCGGCCCTGCTCGGAAAGCGTGAATTTTTTTTCTCGTCTTTCCTTTAAATTTCTTTGCTAGATGGGTAGAATGGACCTTCAAACACGAGGAAAAGCCACTCCCGTCCTCAGATACGGAGTATGAGGGCAGCAGCAGCTACGAATGTGGCACGAAGTAGACCCAAAAAAAATGTTTTTTTTCCAGACGACCCCGGCCCTGCTCGGAAAGCGTGAATTTTTCTCCTCTAAATTTCTTTGCTAGATGGGTAGAATGGAGCTCCAAACACGAGGAAAAGCCACTCCCGTCCTCAGATACGGAGTATGAGGGCCACAGCAGCATCGAATGTGGCACGAAGTAGAACCAAAAAAATGATTTTTTTCCAGACGACCCCGGCCCTGCTCGGAAAGCGTGAATTTTTTTTCTCGTCTTTCCTTTAAATTTTTTTGCTAGATGGGTAGAATGGAGCTTCAAACAAAAGGAAAAGCCACTCCCGTCCTCTGATACGGAGTATGAGGGCCCCAGCAGCATCGAATGTGGCACGAAGTAGACCCAAACAAAATGATTTTTTTTCAGACGACCCCGGCCCTGCTTGGAAAGCGTGAATTTTTTTCTCGTCTTTCCTTTAAATTTCTTTGCTAGATGGGTAGAATGGAGCTTCAAACACGAGGAAAAGCCACTCCCGTCCTCAGATACGGAGTATGAGGGCCCCAGCAGCATCGAATGTGGCACGAAGTAGACCCAAAAAAAATGTTTTTTTTCCAGACGACCCCGGCCCTGCTCGGAAAGCGTGAATTTTTTTCCTCTAAATTTCTTTGCTAGATGGGTAGAATGGAGCTCCAAACACGAGGAAAAGCCACTCCCGTCCTCAGATACGGAGTATGAGGGCCACAGCAGCATCGAATGTGGCACGAAGTAGAACCAAAAAAATGATTTTTTTCCAGACGACCCCGGCCCTGCTCGGAAAGCGTGAATTTTTTTTCTCGTCTTTCCTTTAAATTTTTTTGCTAGATGGGTAGAATGGAGCTTCAAACAAAAGGAAAAGCCACTCCCGTCCTCTGATACGGAGTATGAGGGCCCCAGCAGCATCGAATGTGGCACGAAGTAGACCCAAACAAAATGATTTTTTTTCAGACGACCCCGGCCCTGCTTGGAAAGCGTGAATTTTTTTCTCGTCTTTCCTTTAAATTTCTTTGCTAGATGGGTAGAATGGAGCTTCAAACACGAGGAAAAGCCACTCCCGTCCTCAGATACGGAGTATGAGGGCAGCAGCAGCTACGAATGTGGCGCGAAGTAGATCCAAAAAAAAATGATTTTTTTCCAGACGACCCCGGCCCTGCTCGGAAAGCGTGAATTTTTTTTCTCGTCTTTCCTTTAAATTTCTTTGTTAGATGGGTAGAATCGAGCTTCAAACACGAGGAAAAGCCACTCCCGTACTCAGATACGGACTATGAGGGCCCCAGCAGCATCGAATGTGGCACGAAGATGAACCAAAAAAAAAATGATTTTTTTCCAGACGACCCCGGCCCTGCTCGGAAAGCGTGAATTTTTTTTCTCGTCTTTCCTTTAAATTTCTTTGCTAGATGGGTAGAATGGACCTTCAAACACGAGGAAAGGCCACTCCCGTCCTCAGATACGGAGTATGAGGGCCCCAGCAGCATCGAATGTGGCACGAAGTAGACCCAAAAATAAATGTTTTTTTTCCAGACGACCCCGGCCCTGCTCGGAAAGCGTGCATTTTTTTTCTCGCCTTTCCTTTAAATTTCTTTGCTAGATGGGTAGAATGGAGCTTCAAACACGATCAAACCCACTCCCGTCCTCAGATACGGAGTATGACGGACGCAGCAGCATCGAATGTGGCACGAAGTAGACCCAAAAAAAATGTTTTTTTTCCAGACGACCCCGGCCCTGCTCGGAAAGCGTGAATTTTTTTTCTCGTCTTTCCTTTAAATTTCTTTGCTAGATGGGTAGAATGGAGCTTCAAACACGATCAAACCCACTCCCGTCCTCAGATACGGAGTATGAGGGCAGCAGCAGCTACGAATGTGGCGCGAAGAAGACCCAAAAAAAAGTGATTTTTTCCAGACGACCCCGGCCCTGCTCGGAAAGCGTGCATTTTTTTCTCGTCTTTCCTTAAAATTTCTTTGCTAGATGGGTAGAATGGAGCTTCAAACACGAGGAAAAGCCACTCCCGTCCTCTGATACGGAGTATGAGGGCCCCAGCAGCATCGAATGTGGCACGAAGTAGAGCCAAAAAAATGATTTTTTTCCAGACGACCCCGGCCCTGCTCGGAAAGCGTGAATTTTTTTTCTTGTCTTTCCTTTAAATTTCTTTGCTAGATGTTTAGAATGGAGCTTCAAACCCGAGGAAAAGCCACTCCCGTCCACAGATACGGAGTATGAGGGCCCCAGCAGCATCGAATGTGGCACGAAGTAGACTCAAACAAAATGTTTTTTTTTCAGACGACCCCGGCCCTGCTCGGAAAGTGTGAATTTTTTTCTCGTCTTTCCTTTAAATTTCTTTGCTAGATGTGTAGAATGGAGCTTCAAACACGAGGAAAAGCCACTCCCGTCCTCAGATACGGAGTATGAGGGCCCCAGCAGCATCGAATGTGGCACGAAGTAGACCCAAAAAAAATGATTTTTTTCCAGACGACCCCGGCCCTGCTCGGAAAGCGTGAATTTTTTTTCTCGTCTTTCCTTTAAATTTCTTTGCTAGATGTTTAGAATGGAGCTTCAAACCCGAGGAAAAGCCACTCCCGTCCACAGATACGGAGTATGAGGGCCCCAGCAGCATCGAATGTGGCACGAAGTAGACTCAAACAAAATGGTTTTTTTTCAGACGACCCCGGCCCTGCTCGGAAAGTGTGAAATTTTTTCTCGTCTTTCCTTTAAATTTCTTTGCTAGATGTGTAGAATGGAGCTTCAAACACGAGGAAAAGCCACTCCCGTCCTCAGATACGGAGTATGAGGGCCCCAGCAGCATCGAGTGTGGCACGAAGAAGACCCAAAAAAAGTGATTTTTTTCCAGACGACCCCGGCCCTGCTCGGAAAGCGTGAATTTTTTCCCTCTAAATTTCTTTGCTAGATGGGTAGAATGGAGCTCCAAACACGAGGAAAAGCCACTCCCGTACTCAGATACGGAGTATGAGGGCCCCAGCAGCTGCGAATGTGGCACGAAGTAGACCCAAAAAAAATGTTTTTTTTCCAGACGACCCCGGCCCTGCTCGGAAAGCGTGAATTTTTTTTCTCGTCTTTCCTTAAAATTTCTTTGCTAGATGGGTAGAATGGAGCTTCAAACACGAGGAAAAGCCACTCCCGTCCTCAGATGCGGAGTATGAGGGCCCCAGCAGCTACGAATGTGGCACGAAGTTGACCCAAAAAAAATGATTTTTTCCAGACGACCCCGGCCCTGCTCGGAAAGCGTGAATTTTTTTCTCGTTTTTCCTTTAAATTTCTTTGCTAGATGGGTAGAATGGAGCTTCAAACACGAGGAAAAGCCACTCCCGTCCTCTGATACGGAGTATGAGGGCCCCAGCAGCATCGAATGCGGCACGAAGTAGACCCAAAAAAATGATTTTTTTCCAGACGACCCCGGCCCTGCTCGGAAAGCGTGAATTTTTTTTCTCGTCTTTCCTTTAAATTTCTTTGCTAGATGGGTAGAATGGAGCTTCAAACACGAGGAAAAGCCACTCCCGTCCTCTGATACGGAGTATGAGGGCCCCAGCAGCATCGCATGTGGCACGAAGTAGACCCAAAAAAAATGTTTTTTTTTTCAGACGACCCCAGCCCTGCTCGGAAAGCGTGCATTTTTTTCTCGCCTTTCCTTTAAATTTCTTTGCTAGATGGGTAGAATGGAGCTTCAAACACGAGGAAAAGCCACTCCCGTCCTCAGATACGGAGTATGAGGGCATGAGCAGCATCGAATGTGGCACGAAGTAGACCCAAAAAAATGATTTTTATCCAGACGACCCCGGCCCTGCTCGGAAAGCGTGAATTTTTTTTCTCGTCTTTCCTTTAATTTTCTTTGTTAGATGTGTAGAATGGAGCTTCAAACACGAGGAAAAGCCACTCCCGTCCTCAGATACGGAGTATGAGGGCCACAGCAGCATCGAATGTGGCACGAAGTAGAACCAAAAAAATGATTTTTTTCCAGACGACCCCGGCCCTGCTCGGAAAGCGTGAATTTTTTCCCTCTAAATTTCTTTGCTAGATGGGTAGAATGGAGCTCCAAACACGAGGAAAAGCCACTCCCGTACTCAGATACGGAGTATGAGGGCCCCAGCAGCTGCGAATGTGGCACGAAGTAGACCCAAAAAAAATGTTTTTTTTCCAGACGACCCCGGCCCTGCTCGGAAAGCGTGAATTTTTTTTCTCGTCTTTCCTTAAAATTTCTTTGCTAGATGGGTAGAATGGAGCTTCAAACACGATCAAACCCAATCCCGTCCTCAGATACGGAGTATGAGGGCAGCAGCAGCTACGAATGTGGCGCGAAGTAGACCCAAAAAAAATGTTTTTTTTTCCAGACGACCCCGGCCCTGCTCGGAAAGCGTGCATTTTTTTCTCGTCTTTCCTTTAAATTTCTTTGCTAGATGGGTAGAATGGAGCTTCAAACACGAGGAAAAGCCACTCCCGTCCACAGATACGGAGTATGAGGGCCCCAGCAGCATCGAATGTGGCACGAAGTAGAGCCAAAAAAAATGATTTTTTTCCAGACGACCCCGGCCCTGCTCGGAAAGCGTGAATTTTTTTTCTCGTCTTTCCTTTAAATTTCTTTGCTAGATGTTTAGAATGGAGCTTCAAACCCGAGGAAAAGCCACTCCCGTCCACAGATACGGAGTATGAGGGCCCCAGCAGCATCGAATGTGGCACGAAGTAGACTCAAACAAAATGTTTTTTTTTCAGACGACCCCGGCCCTGCTCGGAAAGTGTGAATTTTTTTCTCGTCTTTCCTTTAAATTTCTTTGCTAGATGGGTAAAATGGAGCTTCAAACAAAAGGAAAAGCCACTCCCGTCCTCTGATACGGAGTATGAGGGCCCCAGCAGCATCGAATGTGGCACGAAGTACATCCAAAAAAAAATGTTTTTTTTCCAGACGACCCCGGCCCTGCTCGGAAAGCGTGAATTTTTTTCTCGTCTTTCCTTTAAATTTCTTTGCTAGATGGGTAGAATGGAGCTTCAAACACGAGAAAAAGCCACTCCCGTACTCAGATACCGAGTATGAGGGCCCCAGCAGTATCGAATGTGGCACGAAGTAGACCCAAAAAAAATAATTTTTTTCCAGACGACCCCGGCCCTGCTCGGAAAGCGTGAATTTTTTTTCTCGTCTTTCCTTTAAATTTCTTTGCTAGATGGGTAGAATGGAGCTTCAAACAAAAGGAAAAGCCACTCCCGTCCTCTGATACGGAGTATGAGGGCCCCAGCAGCATCGAATGTGGCACGAAGTAGACTCAAACAAAATGTTTTTTTTTCAGACGACCCCGGCCCTGCTCGGAAAGTGTGAATTTTTTTCTCGTCTTTCCTTTAAATTTCTTTGCTAGATGTGTAGAATGGAGCTTCAAACACGAGGAAAAGCCACTCCCGTCCTCAGATACGGAGTATGAGGGCCCCAGCAGCATCGAATGTGGCACGAAGTAGACCCAAAAAAAATGATTTTTTTCCAGACGACCCCGGCCCTGCTCGGAAAGCGTGAATTTTTTTTCTTGTCTTTCCTTTAAATTTCTTTGCTAGATGTTTAGAATGGAGCTTCAAACCCGAGGAAAAGCCACTCCCGTCCACAGATACGGAGTATGAGGGCCCCAGCAGCATCGAATGTGGCACGAAGTAGACTCAAACAAAATGTTTTTTTTTCAGACGACCCCGGCCCTGCTCGGAAAGCGTGAATTTTTTTTCTCGTCTTTCCTTTAAATTTCTTTGCTAGATGGGTGGAATGGAGCTTCAAACAAAAGGAAAAGCCACTCCCGTCCTCTGATACGGAGTATGAGGGCCCCAGCAGCATCGAATGTGGCACGAAGTAGACTCAAACAAAATGTTTTTTTTTCAGACGACCCCGGCCCTGCTCGGAAAGTGTGAATTTTTTTCTCGTCTTTCCTTTAAATTTCTTTGCTAGATGGGTAGAATGGAGCTTCAAACACGAGGAAAAGCCACTCCCGTACTCAGATACCGAGTATGAGGGCCCCAGCAGTATCGAATGTGGCACGAAGTAGACCCAAAAAAAATTATTTTTTTCCAGACGACCCCGGCCCTGCTCGGAAAGCGTGAATTTTTTTTCTCGTCTTTCCTTTAAATTTCTTTGCTAGATGGGTAGAATGGAGCTTCAAACACGAGGAAAAGATACTCCCGTCCTCTGATACGGAGTATGAGGGCCACAGCAGCATCGAATGTGGCACGAAGTAGACCCAAAAAAATGTTTTTTTTCCAGACGACCCCGGCCCTGCTCGGAAAGCGTGCATTTTTTCCCTCTAAATTTCTTTGCTAGATGGGTAGAATGGAGCTCCAAACACGAGGAAAAGCCACTCCCGTACTCAGATACGGAGTATGAGGGCCCCAGCAGCTGCGAATGTGGCACGAAGTAGACCCAAAAAAAATGTTTTTTTTCCAGACGACCCCGGCCCTGCTCGGAAAGCGTGAATTTTTTTTCTCGTCTTTCCTTAAAATTTCTTTGCTAGATGGGTAGAATGGAGCTTCAAACACGAGGAAAAGCCACTCCCGTCCTCAGATGCGGAGTATGAGGGCCCCAGCAGCTACGAATGTGGCACGAAGTTGACCCAAAAAAAATGATTTTTTCCAGACGACCCCGGCCCTGCTCGGAAAGCGTGAATTTTTTTCTCGTTTTTCCTTTAAATTTCTTTGCTAGATGGGTAGAATGGAGCTTCAAACACGAGGAAAAGCCACTCCCGTCCTCTGATACGGAGTACGAGGGCCCCAGCAGCATCGAATGCGGCACGAAGTAGACCCAAAAAAATGATTTTTTTCCAGACGACCCCGGCCCTGCTCGGAAAGCGTGAATTTTTTTTCTCGTCTTTCCTTTAAATTTCTTTGCTAGATGGGTAGAATGGAGCTTCAAACACGAGGAAAAGCCACTCCCGTCCTCTGATACGGAGTATGAGGGCCCCAGCAGCATCGCATGTGGCACGAAGTAGACCCAAAAAAATGTTTTTTTTTCAGACGACCCCAGCCCTGCTCGGAAAGCGTGCATTTTTTTCTCGTCTTTCCTTTAAATTTCTTTGCTAGATGGGTAGAATGGAGCTTCAAACACGAGGAAAAGCCACTCCCGTCCTCAGATACGGAGTATGAGGGCATGAGCAGCATCGAATGTGGCACGAAGTAGACCCAAAAAAAATGATTTTTTTCCAGACGACCCCGGCCCTGCTCGGAAAGCGTGAATTTTTTTTCTCGTCTTTCCTTTAAATTTCTTTGCTAGATGGGTAGAATGGACCTCCAAACACGAGGAAAAGCCACTCCCGTCCTCAGATACGGAGTATGAGGGCCCCAGCAGCATCGAATGTGGCACGAAGTAGACCCAAAAAAAATGTTTTTTTTCCAGACGACCCCGGCCCTGCTCGGAAAGCGTGAATTTTTTTCCTCTAAATTTCTTTGCTAGATGGGTAGAATGGAGCTCCAAACACGAGGAAAAGCCACTCCCGTCCTCAGATACGGAGTATGAGGGCCACAGCAGCATCGAATGTGGCACGAAGTAGAACCAAAAAAATGATTTTTTTCCAGACGACCCCGGCCCTGCTCGGAAAGCGTGAATTTTTTTTCTCGTCTTTCCTTTAAATTTTTTTGCTAGATGGGTAGAATGGAGCTTCAAACAAAAGGAAAAGCCACTCCCGTCCTCTGATACGGAGTATGAGGGCCCCAGCAGCATCGAATGTGGCACGAAGTAGACCCAAACAAAATGATTTTTTTTCAGACGACCCCGGCCCTGCTTGGAAAGCGTGAATTTTTTTCTCGTCTTTCCTTTAAATTTCTTTGCTAGATGGGTAGAATGGAGCTTCAAACACGAGGAAAAGCCACTCCCGTCCTCAGATACGGAGTATGAGGGCAGCAGCAGCTACGAATGTGGCACGAAGTTGACCCAAAAAAAAATGATTTTTTTCCAGACGACCCCGGCCCTGCTCGGAAAGCGTGAATTTTTTTTTCTCGTCTTTCCTTTAAATTTCTTTGCTAGATGGGTAGAATGGACCTTCAAACACGAAGAAAAGCCACTCCCGTCCTCAGATACGGAGTATGAGGGCAGCAGCAGCTACGAATGTGGCACGAAGTAGACCCAAAAAAAAAATGTTTTTTTTCCAGACGACCCCGGCCCTGCTCGGAAAGTGTGAATTTTTTTTCTCGTCTTTCCTTTAAATTTCTTTGCTAGATGGGTAGAATGGACCTTCAAACACGAGGAAAAGCCACTCCCGTCCTCAGATACGGAGTATGAGGGCCCCAGCAGCATCGAATGTGGCACGAAGTAGACTCAAACAAAATGGTTTTTTTTCAGACGACCCCGGCCCTGCTCGGAAAGTGTGAATTTTTTTTCTCGTCTTTCCTTTAAATTTCTTTGCTAGATGTGTAGAATGGAGCTTCAAACACGAGGAAAAGCCACTCCCGTCCTCAGATACGGAGTATGAGGGCCCCAGCAGCATCGAATGTGGCACGAAGAAGACCCAAAAAAAGTGATTTTTTTCCAGACGACCCCGGCCCTGCTCGGAAAGCGTGAATTTTTTTCTCGTCTTTCCTTTAAATTTCTTTGCTAGATGGGTAGAATGGAGCTTCAAACACGAGGAAAAGATACTCCCGTCCTCTGATACGGAGTATGAGGGCCACAGCAGCATCGAATGTGGCACGAAGTAGAACCAAAAAAATGATTTTTTTCCAGACGACCCCGGCCCTGCTCGGAAAGCGTGAATTTTTTCCCTCTAAATTTCTTTGCTAGATGGGTAGAATGGAGCTCCAAACACGAGGAAAAGCCACTCCCGTACTCAGATACGGAGTATGAGGGCCCCAGCAGCTGCGAATGTGGCACGAAGTAGACCCAAAAAAAATGTTTTTTTTCCAGACGACCCCGGCCCTGCTCGGAAAGCGTGAATTTTTTTTCTCGTCTTTCCTTAAAATTTCTTTGCTAGATGGGTAGAATGGAGCTTCAAACACGAGGAAAAGCCACTCCCGTCCTCAGATGCGGAGTATGAGGGCCCCAGCAGCTACGAATGTGGCACGAAGTTGACCCAAACAAAATGATTTTTTCCAGACGACCCCGGCCCTGCTCGGAAAGCGTGAATTTTTTTCTCGTTTTTCCTTTAAATTTCTTTGCTAGATGGGTAGAATGGAGCTTCAAACACGAGGAAAAGCCACTCCCGTCCTCAGATACGGAGTATGAGGGCATGAGCAGCATCGAATGTGGCACGAAGTAGACCCAAAAAAAATGTTTTTTTTCCAGACGACCCCGGCCCTGCTCGGAAAGCGTGAATTTTTTTTCCCGTCTTTCCTTTAAATTTCTTTGCTAGATGGGTAGAATGGAGCTTCAAACACGAGGAAAAGCCACTCCCGTCCTCTGATACGGAGTATGAGGGCCCCAGCAGCATCGAATGCGGCACGAAGTAGACCCAAAAAAATGATTTTTTTCCAGACGACCCCGGCCCTGCTCGGAAAGCGTGAATTTTTTTTCTCGTCTTTCATTTAAATTTCTTTGCTAGATGGGTAGAATGGAGCTTCAAACACGAGGAAAAGCCACTCCCGTCCTCTGATACGGAGTATGAGGGCCCCAGCAGCATCGCATGTGGCACGAAGTAGACCCAAAAAAAATGTTTTTTTTTCAGACGACCCCAGCCCTGCTCGGAAAGCGTGCATTTTTTTCTCGTCTTTCCTTTAAATTTCTTTGCTAGATGGGTAGAATGGAGCTTCAAACACGAGGAAAAGCCACTCCCGTCCTCAGATACGGAGTATGAGGGCATGAGCAGCATCGAATGTGGCACGAAGTAGACCCAAAAAAATGATTTTTTTCCAGACGACCCCGGCCCTGCTCGGAAAGCGTGAATTTTTTTTCTCGTCTTTCCTTTAATTTTCTTTGTTAGATGTGTAGAATGGAGCTTCAAACACGAGGAAAAGCCACTCCCGTCCTCAGATACGGAGTATGAGGGCCCCAGCAGCATCGAATGTGGCACGAAGTAGACCCAAAAAAAATGATTTTTTTCCAGACGACCCCGGCCCTGCTCGGAAAGCGTGAATTTTTTTTCTCGTCTTTCCTTTAAATTTCTTTGCTAGATGGGTAGAATGGACCTTCAAACACGAGGAAAAGCCACTCCCGTCCTCAGATACGGAGTATGAGGGCAGCAGCAGCTACGAATGTGGCACGAAGTAGACCCAAAAAAAAATGTTTTTTTTCCAGACGACCCCGGCCCTGCTCGGAAAGCGTGAATTTTTTTTCTCGTCTTTCCTTTAAATTTCTTTGTTAGATGGGTAGAATCGAGCTTCAAACACGAGGAAAAGCCACTCCCGTCCTCAGATACGGAGTATGAGGGCATGAGCAGCATCGAATGTGGCACGAAGTAGACCCAAAAAAATGATTTTTTTCCAGACGACCCCGGCCCTGCTCGGAAAGCGTGAATTTTTTTTCTCGTCTTTCTTTTAATTTTCTTTGTTAGATGTGTAGAATGGAGCTTCAAACACGAGGAAAAGCCACTCCCGTCCTCAGATACGGAGTATGAGGGCCCCAGCAGCATCGAATGTGGCACGAAGTAGACCCAAAAAAAATGATTTTTTTCCAGACGACCCCGGCCCTGCTCGGAAAGTGTGAATTTTTTTTCTCGTCTTTCCTTTAAATTTCTTTGCTAGATGGGTAGAATGGACCTCCAAACACGAGGAAAAGCCACTCCCGTCCTCAGATACGGATTATGAGGGCCCCAGCAGCATCGAATGTGGCACGAAGTAGACAAAAATGATTTTTTTCCAGACGACCCCGGCCCTGCTCGGAAAGCGTGAATTTTTTTCCTCTAAATTTCTTTGCTAGATGGGTAGAATGGAGCTCCAAACACGAGGAAAAGCCACTCCCGTCCTCAGATACGGAGTATGAGGGCCACAGCAGCATCGAATGTGGCACGAAGTAGACCCAAAAAAAAATGATTTTTTTCCAGACGACCCCGGCCCTGCTCGGAAAGCGTGAATTTTTTTTCTCGTCTTTCCTTTAAATTTTTTTGCTAGATGGGTAGAATGGAGCTTCAAACAAAAGGAAAAGCCACTCCCGTCCTCTGATACGGAGTATGAGGGCCCCAGCAGCATCGAATGTGGCACGAAGTAGACCCAAACAAAATGATTTTTTTTCAGACGACCCCGGCCCTGCTTGGAAAGCGTGAATTTTTTTCTCGTCTTTCCTTTAAATTTCTTTGCTAGATGGGTAGAATGGAGCTTCAAACACGAGGAAAAGCCACTCCCGTCCTCAGATACGGAGTATGAGGGCAGCAGCAGCTACGAATGTGGCGCGAAGTAGACCCCAAAAAAATGATTTTTTTCCAGACGACCCCGGCCCTGCTCGGAAAGCGTGCATTTTTTTCTCGTCTTTCCTTTAAATTTCTTTGCTAGATGGGTAGAATGGAGCTTCAAACACGAGGAAAAGCCACTCCCGTCCTCTGATACGGAGTATGAGGGCCCCAGCAGCATCGAATGCGGCACGAAGTAGACCCAAAAAAATGATTTTTTTCCAGACGACCCCGGCCCTGCTCGGAAAGCGTGAATTTTTTTTCTCGTCTTTCCTTTAAATTTCTTTGCTAGATGGGTAGAATGGAGCTTCAAACACGAGGAAAAGCCACTCCCGTCCTCTGATACGGAGTATGAGGGCCCCAGCAGCATCGCATGTGGCACGAAGTAGACCCAAAAAAAATGTTTTTTTTCAGACGACCCCAGCCC
>CATOTT010000020.1:0-41510 GCA_951813785.1 Criorhina ranunculi
AGTGGCTTTTCCTCGTGTTTGAAGCTCCATTCTACCCATCTAGCAAAGAAATTTAAAGGAAAGACGAGAAAAAAAATTCACCCTTCCGAGCAGGGCCGGGGTCGTCTGGAAAAAAATCATTTTTTTTGGGTCTACTTCGTGCCACATTCGATGCTGCTGGGGCCCTCATACACCGTATCTGAGGACGGGAGTGGCTTTTCCTCGTGTTTGAAGCTCCATTCTACCCATCTAGCAAAGAAATTTAAAGGAAAGACGAGAAAAAAAATTCACGCTTTCCGAGCAGGGCCGGGGTCGTCTGGAAAAAAATCATTTTTTTTGGGTCTACTTCGTGCCACATTCGATGCAGCTGAGGCCCTCGTACTCCGTATCTGAAGACGGGAGTGGCTTTTCCTCGTGTTTGAAGCTCCATTCTACCCATCTAGCAAAGAAATTTAAAGGAAAGACGAGAAAAAAATTCACGCTTTCCGAGCAGGGCCGGGATCGTCTGGAAAAAAATCATTTTGTTTTTGGGTCCACTTCGTGCCACATTCGATGCTGCTGGGGTCCTCATTCTCCGTATCTGAGGACGGGAGTGGCTTTTCCTCGTGTTTGAAGCTCCATTCTACCCATCTAGCAAAGAAATTTAAAGGAAAGACGAGAAAAAAAATTCACGCTTTCCGAGCAGGGCCGGGGTCGTCTGGAAAAAAATCATTTTGTTTTTGGGTCCACTTCGTGCCACATTCGATGCTGCTGCGGTCCTCATACTCCAAATATGAGGACGGGAGTGGCTTTTCCTCGTGTTTGAAGCTCCATTCAACCCATCTAGCAAAGAAATTTAAAGGAAAGACGAGAAAAAAAATTCACGCTTTCCGAGCAGGGCCGGGGTCGTCTGGAAAAAAATCATTTTTTTGGATCCACTTCGTGCCACATTCGATGATGCTGGGGCCCTCATACTCCGTATCTGAGGACGGGAGTGACTTTTCCTCGTGTTTGAAGCTCCATTCTACACATCTAGCAAAGGAATTTAAAGGAAAGACGAGAAAAAAAATGCACGCTTTCCGAGCAGGGCCGGGGTCGTCTGGAAAAAAATCATTTTTTTTGGATCCACTTCGTGCCACATTCGATGCTGCTGGGGCCCTCATACTCCGTATCTGAGGACGGGAGTGGCTTTTCCTCGTGTTTGAAGCTCCATTCTACCCATCTAGCAAAGAAATTTAAAGGAAAGACGAGAAAAAAAATTCACGCTTTCCGAGCAGGGCCGGGGTCGTCTGGAAAAAAATCATTTTTTTTTGTATCCACTTCGTGCCACATTCGATGCTGCTGGGGCCCTCATACTCCGTATCTGAGGACGGGAGTGGCTTTTCCTCGTGTTTGAAGCTCCATTCTACCCATCTAGCAAAGAAATTTAAAGGAAAGACGAGAAAAAAAATTCACGCTTTCCGAGCAGGGCCGGGGTCGTCTGGAAAAAAATCATTTTTTTTGGATCCACTTCGTGCCACATTCGATGCTGCTGGGGCCCTCATACTCCGTATCTGAGGACGGGAGTGGCTTTTCCTCGTGTTTGAAGCTCCATTCTACCCATCTAGCAAAGAAATTTAAAGGAAAGACGAGAAAAAAAATTCACGCTTTCCGAGCAGGGCCGGGGTCGTCTGGAAAAAAATAATTTTTTTTGGGTCTACTTCGTGCCACATTCGATGCAGCTGAGGCCCTCGTACTCCGTATCTGAAGACGGGAGTGGCTTTTCCTCGTGTTTGAAGCTCCATTCTACCCATCTAGCAAAGAAATTTAAAGGAAAGACGAGCAAAAAAATTCACGCTTTCCGAGCAGGGCCGGGGTCGTCTGGAAAAAAATCATTTTTTTGGATCCACTTCGTGCCACATTCGATGATGCTGGGGCCCTCGTACTCCGTATCTGAGGACGGGAGTGACTTTTCCTCGTGTTTGAAGCTCCATTCTACACATCTAGCAAAGAAATTTAAAGGAAAGACGAGAAAAAAAATGCACGCTTTCCGAGCAGGGCCGGGGTCGTCTGGAAAAAAATCATTTTTTTTGGATCCACTTCGTGCCACATTCGATGCTGCTGGGGCCCTCATACTCCGTATCTGAGGACGGGAGTGGCTTTTCCTCGTGTTTGAAGCTCCATTCTACCCATCTAGCAAAGAAATTTAAAGGAAAGACGAGAAAAAAAATTCACGCTTTCCGAGCAGGGCCGGGGTCGTCTGGAAAAAAATCATTTTTTTTGGGTCTACTTCGTGCCACATTCGATGCTGCTGGGGCCCTCATACTCCGTATCTGAGGACGGGAGTGGCTTTTCCTCGTGTTTGAAGCTCCATTCTACCCATCTAGCAAAGAAATTTAAAGGAAAGACGAGAAAAAAAATTCACGCTTTCCGAGCAGGGCCGGGGTCGTCTGGAAAAAAATCATTTTTTTGGATCCACTTCGTGCCACATTCGATGATGCTGGGGCCCTCATACTCCGTATCTGAGGACGGGAGTGACTTTTCCTCGTGTTTGAAGCTCCATTCTACACATCTAGCAAAGGAATTTAAAGGAAAGACGAGAAAAAAAATGCACGCTTTCCGAGCAGGGCCGGGGTCGTCTGGAAAAAAATCATTTTTTTGGGATCCACTTCGTGCCACATTCGATGCTGCTGGGGCCCTCATACTCCGTATCTGAGGACGGGAGTGGCTTTTCCTCGTGTTTGAAGCTCCATTCTACCCATCTAGCAAAGAAATTTAAAGGAAAGACGAGAAAAAAAATGCACGCTTTCCGAGCAGGGCCGGGGTCGTCTGGAAAAAAATCATTTTTTTTGGATCCACTTCGTGCCACATTCGATGCTGCTGGGGCCCTCATACTCCGTATCTGAGGACGGGAGTGGCTTTTCCTCGTGTTTGAAGCTCCATTCTACCCATCTAGCAAAGAAATTTAAAGGAAAGACGAGAAAAAAAATTCACGCTTTCCGAGCAGGGCCGGGGTCGTCTGGAAAAAAATAATTTTTTTTGGGTCTACTTCGTGCCACATTCGATGCTGCTGGGGCCCTCATACTCCGTATCTGAGGACGGGAGTGGCTTTTCCTCGTGTTTGAAGCTCCATTCTACCCATCTAGCAAAGAAATTTAAAGGAAAGACGAGAAAAAAAATTCACGCTTTCCGAGCAGGGCCGGGGTCGTCTGGAAAAAAATCATTTTTTTGGATCCACTTCGTGCCACATTCGATGATGCTGGGGCCCTCATACTCCGTATCTGAGGACGGGAGTGACTTTTCCTCGTGTTTGAAGCTCCATTCTACACATCTAGCAAAGGAATTTAAAGGAAAGACGAGAAAAAAAATGCACGCTTTCCGAGCAGGGCCGGGGTCGTCTGGAAAAAAATCATTTTTTTTGGATCCACTTCGTGCCACATTCGATGCTGCTGGGGCCCTCATACTCCGTATCTGAGGACGGGAGTGGCTTTTCCTCGTGTTTGAAGCTCCATTCTACCCATCTAGCAAAGAAATTTAAAGGAAAGACGAGAAAAAAAATTCACGCTTTCCGAGCAGGGCCGGGGTCGTCTGGAAAAAAATCATTTTTTTTGTATCCACTTCGTGCCACATTCGATGCTGCTGGGGCCCTCATACTCCGTATCTGAGGACGGGAGTGGCTTTTCCTCGTGTTTGAAGCTCCATTCTACCCATCTAGCAAAGAACTTTAAAGGAAAGACGAGAAAAAAAATTCACGCTTTCCGAGCAGGGCCGGGGTCGTCTGGAAAAAAGTCATTTTTTTTGAGTCCACTTCGTGCCACATTCGATGCTGCTGTGGTCCTCATTCTCCGTATCTGAGGACGGGAGTGGCTTTTCCTCGTGTTTGAAGCTCCATTCTACCCATCTAGCAAAGAAATTTAAAGGAAAGACGAGAAAAAAAATTCACGCTTTCCGAGCAGGGCCGGGGTCGTCTGGAAAAAAATCATTTTTTTTGGGTCTACTTCGTGCCACATTCGATGCAGCTGAGGCCCTCGTACTCCGTATCTGAAGACGGGAGTGGCTTTTCCTCGTGTTTGAAGCTCCATTCTACCCATCTAGCAAAGAAATTTAAAGGAAAGACGAGAAAAAAATTCACGCTTTCCGAGCAGGGCCGGGATCGTCTGGAAAAAAATCATTTTGTTTTTGGGTCCACTTCGTGCCACATTCGATGCTGCTGGGGTCCTCATTCTCCGTATCTGAGGACGGGAGTGGCTTTTCCTCGTGTTTGAAGCTCCATTCTACCCATCTAGCAAAGAAATTTAAAGGAAAGACGAGAAAAAAAATTCACGCTTTCCGAGCAGGGCCGGGGTCGTCTGGAAAAAAATCATTTTGTTTTTGGGTCCACTTCGTGCCACATTCGATGCTGCTGCGGTCCTCATACTCCAAATATGAGGACGGGAGTGGCTTTTCCTCGTGTTTGAAGCTCCATTCAACCCATCTAGCAAAGAAATTTAAAGGAAAGACGAGAAAAAAAATTCACGCTTTCCGAGCAGGGCCGGGGTCGTCTGGAAAAAAATCATTTTTTTGGATCCACTTCGTGCCACATTCGATGATGCTGGGGCCCTCATACTCCGTATCTGAGGACGGGAGTGACTTTTCCTCGTGTTTGAAGCTCCATTCTACACATCTAGCAAAGGAATTTAAAGGAAAGACGAGAAAAAAAATGCACGCTTTCCGAGCAGGGCCGGGGTCGTCTGGAAAAAAAACATTTTTTTTGGATCCACTTCGTGCCACATTCGATGCTGCTGGGGCCTTCATACTCCGTATCTGAGGACGGGAGTGGCTTTTCCTCGTGTTTGAAGCTCCATTCTACCCATCGAGCAAAGAAATTTAAAGGAAAGACGAGAAAAAAAATTCACGCTTTCCGAGCAGGGCCGGGGTCGTCTGGAAAAAAATCATTTGTTTTTTGATCCACTTCGTTCCACATCCGATGCTGCTGCGGTCCTCATACTCCGTATCTGAGGACGGGAGTGGCTTTTCCTCGTGTTTGAAGCTCCATTCTACCCATCTAGCAAAGAAATTTAAAGGAAAGACGAGAAAAAAAATGCACGCTTTCCGAGCAGGGCCGGGGTCGTCTGGAAAAAAATAATTTTTTTGGGTCTGATTCGTGCCACATTCGATGCTGCTGGGGCCCTCATACTCCGTATCTGAGGACGGGAGTGGCTTTTCCTCGTGTTTGAAGCTCCATTCTACCCATCTAGCAAAGAAATTTCAAGGAAAGACGAGAAAAAAAATTCACGCTTTCCGAGCAGGGCCGGGGTCGTCTGGAAAAAAATCATTTGTTTTTTGATCCACTTCGTTCCACATCCGATGCTGCTGCGGTCCTCATACTCCGTATCTGAGGACGGGAGTGGCTTTTCCTCGTGTTTGAAGCTCCATTCTACCCATCTAGCAAAGAAATTTCAAGGAAAGACGAGAAAAAAAATTCACGCTTTCCGAGCAGGGCCGGGGTCGTCTGGAAAAAAATCATTTGTTTTTTGATCCACTTCGTTCCACATCCGATGCTGCTGCGGTCCTCATACTCCGTATCTGAGGACGGGAGTGGCTTTTCCTCGTGTTTGAAGCTCCATTCTACCCATCTAGCAAAGAAATTTAAAGGAAAGACGAGAAAAAAAATTCACGCTTTCCGAGCAGGGCCGGGGTCGTCTGGAAAAAAATAATTTTTTTGGGTCTACTTCGTGCCACATTCGATGCTGCTGGGGCCCTCATACTCCGTATCTGAGGACGGGAGTGGCTTTTCCTCGTGTTTGAAGCTCCATTCTACCCATCTAGCAAAGAAATTTAAAGGAAAGACGAGAAAAAAAATTCACGCTTTCCGAGCAGGGCCGGGGTCGTCTGGAAAAAAATAATTTTTTTGGGTCTGATTCGTGCCACATTCGATGCTGCTGGGGCCCTCATACTCCGTATCTGAGGACGGGAGTGGCTTTTCCTCGTGTTTGAAGCTCCATTCTACCCATCTAGCAAAGAAATTTAAAGGAAAGACGAGAAGAAAAATTCACGCTTTCCGAGCAGGGCCGGGGTCGTCTGGAAAAAAATCATTTTTTGGGTCTACTTCGTGCCACATTCGATGCTGCTGGGGCCGTCATACTCCGTATTTGAGGACGGGAGTGGCTTTTCCTCGTGTTTGAAGCTCCATTCTACCCATCTAGCAAAGAAATTTCAAGGAAAGACGAGAAAAAAAATTCACGCTTTCCGAGCAGGGCCGGGGTCGTCTGGAAAAAAATCATTTATTTTTTGATCCACTTCGTGCCACATTCGATGCTGCTGGGGCCCTCATACTCCGTATCTGAGGACGGGAGTGGCTTTTCCTCGTGTTTGAAGCTCCATTCTACCCATCTAGCAAAGAAATTTAAAGGAAAGACGAGAAAAAAAATGCACGCTTTCCCAGCAGGGCCGGGGTCGTCTGGAAAAAAATAATTTTTTTGGGTCTGATTCGTGCCACATTCGATGCTGCTGGGGCCCTCATACTCCGTATCTGAGGACGGGAGTGGCTTTTCCTCGTGTTTGAAGCTCCATTCTACCCATCTAGCAAAGAAATTTCAAGGAAAGACGAGAAAAAAAATGCACGCTTTCCGAGCAGGGCCGGGGTCGTCTGGAAAAAAATCATTTGTTTTTTGATCCACTTCGTTCCACATCCGATGCTGCTGCGGTCCTCATACTCCGTATCTGAGGACGGGAGTGGCTTTTCCTCGTGTTTGAAGCTCCATTCTACCCATCTAGCAAAGAAATTTCAAGGAAAGACGAGAAAAAAAATTCACGCTTTCCGAGCAGGGCCGGGGTCGTCTGGAAAAAAATCATTTGTTTTTTGATCCACTTCGTTCCACATCCGATGCTGCTGCGGTCCTCATACTCCGTATCTGAGGACGGGAGTGGCTTTTCCTCGTGTTTGAAGCTCCATTCTACCCATCTAGCAAAGAAATTTAAAGGAAAGACGAGAAAAAAATTCACGCTTTCCGAGCAGGGCCGGGGTCGTCTGGAAAAAAATCATTTTTTTGGGTCTACTTCGTGCCACATTCGATGCTGCTGGGGCCCTCATACTCCGTATCTGAGGACGGGAGTGGCTTTTCCTCGTGTTTGAAGCTCCATTCTACCCATCTAGCAAAGAAATTTAAAGGAAAGACGAGAAAAAAAATTCACGCTTTCCGAGCAGGGCCGGGGTCGTCTGGAAAAAAATCATTTTTTTGGGTCTACTTCGTGCCACATTCGATGCTGCTGGGGCCCTCATACTCCGTATCTGAGGACGGGAGTGGCTTTTCCTCGTGTTTGAAGCTCCATTCTACCCATCTAGCAAAGAAATTTCAAGGAAAGACGAGAAAAAAAATTCACGCTTTCCGAGCAGGGCCGGGGTCGTCTGGAAAAAAATCATTTGTTTTTTGATCCACTTCGTTCCACATCCGATGCTGCTGCGGTCCTCATACTCCGTATCTGAGGACGGGAGTGGCTTTTCCTCGTGTTTGAAGCTCCATTCTACCCATCTAGCAAAGAAATTTCAAGGAAAGACGAGAAAAAAAATTCACGCTTTCCGAGCAGGGCCGGGGTCGTCTGGAAAAAAATCATTTGTTTTTTGATCCACTTCGTTCCACATCCGATGCTGCTGCGGTCCTCATACTCCGTATCTGAGGACGGGAGTGGCTTTTCCTCGTGTTTGAAGCTCCATTCTACCCATCTAGCAAAGAAATTTAAAGGAAAGACGAGAAAAAAAATGCACGCTTTCCGAGCAGGGCCGGGGTCGTCTGGAAAAAAATCATTTTTTTGGGTCTACTTCGTGCCACATTCGATACTGCTGGGGCCCTCATACTCCGTATCTGAGGACGGGAGTGGCTTTTCCTCGTGTTTGAAGCTCCATTCTACCCATCTAGCAAAGAAATTTAAAGGAAAGACGAGAAAAAAAATTCACGCTTTCCGAGCAGGGCCGGGGTCGTCTGGAAAAAAATAATTTTTTTGGGTCTAATTCGTGCAACATTCGATGCTGCTGCGGTCCTCATACTCCGTATCTGAGGACGGGAGCGGCTTTTCCTCGTGTTTGAAGCTCCATTCTACCCATCTAGCAAAGAAATTTAAAGAAAAGACGAGAAAAAAAATTCACGCTTTCCGAGCAGGGCCGGGGTCGTCTGGAAAACAATCATTTTTTTTTTGGATCCACTTCGTGCCCGATTCGATGCTGCTGCGATCCTCATACTCCGTATCTGAGGACGGGAGCGGCTTTTCCTCGTGTTTGAAGCTCCATTCTACCCATCTAGCAAAGAAATTTAAAGAAAAGACGAGAAAAAAAATTCACGCTTTCCGAGCAGGGCCGGGGTCGTCTGGAAAAAAATCATTTGTTTTTTGATCCACTTCGTTCCACATCCGATGCTGCTGCGGTCCTCATACTCCGTATCTGAGGACGGGAGTGGCTTTTCCTCGTGTTTGAAGCTCCATTCTACCCATCTAGCAAAGAAATTTCAAGGAAAGACGAGAAAAAAAATTCACGCTTTCCGAGCAGGGCCGGGGTCGTCTGGAAAAAAATCATTTGTTTTTTGATCCACTTCGTTCCACATCCGATGCTGCTGCGGTCCTCATACTCCGTATCTGAGGACGGGAGTGGCTTTTCCTCGTGTTTGAAGCTCCATTCTACCCATCTAGCAAAGAAATTTAAAGGAAAGACGAGAAAAAAAATTCACGCTTTCCGAGCAGGGCCGGGGTCGTCTGGAAAAAAATCATTTGTTTTTTGATCCACTTCGTTCCACATCCGATGCTGCTGCGGTCCTCATACTCCGTATCTGAGGACGGGAGTGGCTTTTCCTCGTGTTTGAAGCTCCATTCTACCCATCTAGCAAAGAAATTTCAAGGAAAGACGAGAAAAAAAATTCACGCTTTCCGAGCAGGGCCGGGGTCGTCTGGAAAAAAATCATTTGTTTTTTGATCCACTTCGTTCCACATCCGATGCTGCTGCGGTCCTCATACTCCGTATCTGAGGACGGGAGTGGCTTTTCCTCGTGTTTGAAGCTCCATTCTACCCATCTAGCAAAGAAATTTCAAGGAAAGACGAGAAAAAAAATTCACGCTTTCCGAGCAGGGCCGGGGTCGTCTGGAAAAAAATCATTTGTTTTTTGATCCACTTCGTTCCACATCCGATGCTGCTGCGGTCCTCATACTCCGTATCTGAGGACGGGAGCGGCTTTTCCTCGTGTTTGAAGCTCCATTCTACCCATCTAGCAAAGAAATTTAAAGAAAAGACGAGAAAAAAAATTCACGCTTTCCGAGCAGGGCCGGGGTCGTCTGGAAAAAAATCATTTTTTTTTTTGGATCCACTTCGTGCCCGATTCGATGCTGCTGCGATCCTCATACTCCGTATCTGAGGACGGGAGCGGCTTTTCCTCGTGTTTGAAGCTCCAATCTACCCATCTAGCAAAGAAATTTAAAGGAAAGACGAGAAAAAAAATTCACGCTTTCCGAGCAGGGCCGGGGTCGTCTGGAAAAAAATCATTTTTTTGGGTCTAATTCGTGCAACATTCGATGCTGCTGCGGTCCTCATACTCCGTATCTGAGGACGGGAGTGGCTTTTCCTCGTGTTTGAAGCTCCATTCTACCCATCTAGCAAAGAAATTTAAAGGAAAGACGAGAAAAAAATTCACGCTTTCCGAGCAGGGCCGGGGTCGTCTGGAAAAAAATAATTTTTTTGGGTCTAATTCGTGCAACATTCGATGCTGCTGCGGTCCTCATACTCCGTAACTGAGGACGGGAGCGGCTTTTCCTCGTGTTTGAAGCTCCATTCTACCCATCTAGCAAAGAAATTTAAAGAAAAGACGAGAAAAAAAATTCACGCTTTCCGAGCAGGGCCGGGGTCGTCTGGAAAAAAATAATTTTTTTTGGGTCTAATTCGTGCAACATTCGATGCTGCTGCGGTCCTCATACTCCGTATCTGAGGACGGGAGTGGCTTTTCCTCGTGTTTGAAGCTCCATTCTACCCATCTAGCAAAGAAATTTAAAGGAAAGACGAGAAAAAAAATTCACGCTTTCCCAGCAGGGCCGGGGTCGTCTGGAAAAAAATAATTTTTTTGGGTCCACTTCGTGCCCGATTCGATGCTGCTGCGATCCTCATACTCTGTATCTGAGGACGGGAGTGGCTTTTCCTCGTGTTTGAAGCTCCATTCTACCCATCTAGCAAAGAAATTTAAAGGAAAGACGAGAAAAAAAATTCACGCTTTCCGAGCAGGGCCGGGGTCGTCTGGAAAAAAATAATTTTGGGTCTAATTCGTGCCACATTCGATGCTGCTGGGGCCCTCATACTCCGTATCTGAGGACGGGAGTGGCTTTTCCTCGTGTTTGAAGCTCCATTCTACCCATCTAGCAAAGAAATTTAAGGGAAAGACGAGAAGAAAAATTCACGCTTTCCGAGCAGGGTCGGGGTCGTCTGGAAAAAAATCATTTTTTTGGGTCTACTTCGTGCCACATTCGATGCTGTTGGGGCCCTCATACTCCGTATCTGAGGACGGGAGTGGATTTTCCTCGTGTTTGAAGCTCCATTCTACCCATCTAGCAAAGAAATTTAAAGGAAAGACGAGAAAAAAAATTCACGCTTTCCGAGCAGGGCCGGGGTCGTCTGGAAAAAAATCATTTGTTTTTTGATCCACTTCGTTCCACATTCGATGCTGCTGGGGCCCTCATACTCCGTATCTGAGGACGGGAGTGGCTTTTCCTCGTGTTTGAAGCTCCATTCTACCCATCTAGCAAAGAAATTTAAAGGAAAGACGAGAAAAAAAAATTCACGCTTTCCGAGCAGGGCCGGGGTCGTCTGGAAAAAAATCATTTTTTTTGGGTCTAATTCGTGCCGCATTCGATGCTGCTGCGGTCCTCATACTCCGTATCTGAGGACGGGAGTGGCTTTTCCTCGTGTTTGAAGCTCCATTTTACCCATCTAGCAAAGAAATTTAAAGGAAAGATGAGAAAAAAAATTCACGCTTTCCGAGCAGGGCCGGGGTCGTCTGGAAAAAAATAATTTTTTTGGGTCTAATTCGTGCCGCATTCGATGCTGCTGCGGTCCTCATACTCCATATCTGAGGACGGGAGTGGCTTTTCCTCGTGTTTGAAGCTCCATTCTACCCATCTAGCAAAGAAATTTAAAGAAAAGACGAGAAAAAAAATTCACGCTTTCCGAGCAGGGCCGGGGTCGTCTGGAAAAAAATCATTTGTTTTGTGATCCACTTCGTTCCACATCCGATGCTGCTGCGGTCCTCATACTCCGTATCTGAGGACGGGAGTGGCTTTTCCTCGTGTTTGAAGCTCCATTCTACCCATCTAGCAAAGAAATTTAAAGGAAAGACGAGAAAAAAAATTCACGCTTTCCGAGCAGGGCCGGGGTCGTCTGGAAAAAAATCATTTTTTTTTGGTCTACTTCGTGCCACATTCGATGCTGCTGGGGCCCTCATACTCCGTATCTGAGGACGGGAGTGGCTTTTCCTCGTGTTTGAAGCTCCATTCTACCCATCTAGCAAAGAAATTTCAAGGAAAGACGAGAAAAAAAATTCACGCTTTCCGAGCAGGGCCGGGGTCGTCTGGAAAAAAATCATTTGTTTTTTGATCCACTTCGTTCCACATCCGATGCTGCTGCGGTCCTCATACTCCGTATCTGAGGACGGGAGTGGCTTTTCCTCGTGTTTGAAGCTCCATTCTACCCATCTAGCAAAGAAATTTAAAGAAAAGACGAGAAAAAAAATTCACGCTTTCCGAGCAGGGCCGGGGTCGTCTGGAAAAAAATCATTTGTTTTGTGATCCACTTCGTTCCACATCCGATGTTGCTGCGGTCCTCATACTCCGTATCTGAGGACGGGAGTGGCTTTTCCTCGTGTTTGAAGCTCCATTCTACCCATCTAGCAAAGAAATTTAAAGGAAAGACGAGAAAAAAAATTCACGCTTTCCGAGCAGGGCCGGGGTCGTCTGGAAAAAAAATAATTTTTTTGGGTCTAATTCGTGCCGCATTCGATGCTGCTGCGGTCCTCATACTCCGTATCTGAGGACGGGAGCGGCTTTTCCTCGTGTTTGAAGCTCCATTCTACCCATCTAGCAAAGAAATTTAAAGAAAAGACGAGAAAAAAAATTCACGCTTTCCGAGCAGGGCCGGGGTCGTCTGGAAAAAAATCATTTTTTTGGGTCTAATTCGTGCAACATTCGATGCTGCTGCGGTCCTCATACTCCGTATCTGAGGACGGGAGTGGCTTTTCCTCGTGTTTGAAGCTCCATTTTACCCATCTAGCAAAGAAATTTAAAGGAAAGACGAGAAAAAAAATTCACGCTTTCCGAGCAGGGCCGGGGTCGTCTGGAAAAAAATAATTTTTTTGGGTCTAATTCGTGCCGCATTCGATGCTGCTGCGGTCCTCATACTCCGTATCTGAGGACGGGAGCGGCTTTTCCTCGTGTTTGAAGCTCCATTCTACCCATCTAGCAAAGAAATTTAAAGAAAAGACGAGAAAAAAAATTCACGCTTTCCGAGCAGGGCCGGGGTCGTCTGGAAAAAAATCATTTGTTTTGTGATCCACTTCGTTCCACATCCGATGCTGCTGCGGTCCTCATACTCCGTATCTGAGGACGGGAGTGGCTTTTCCTCGTGTTTGAAGCTCCATTCTACCCATCTAGCAAAGAAATTTAAAGGAAAGACGAGAAAAAAAATTCACGCTTTCCGAGCAGGGCCGGGGTCGTCTGGAAAAAAATCATTTTTTTTTGGTCTACTTCGTGCCACATTCGATGCTGCTGGGGCCCTCATACTCCGTATCTGAGGACGGGAGTGGCTTTTCCTCGTGTTTGAAGCTCCATTCTACCCATCTAGCAAAGAAATTTCAAGGAAAGACGAGAAAAAAAATTCACGCTTTCCGAGCAGGGCCGGGGTCGTCTGGAAAAAAATCATTTGTTTTTTGATCCACTTCGTTCCACATCCGATGCTGCTGCGGTCCTCATACTCCGTATCTGAGGACGGGAGTGGCTTTTCCTCGTGTTTGAAGCTCCATTCTACCCATCTAGCAAAGAAATTTAAAGAAAAGACGAGAAAAAAAATTCACGCTTTCCGAGCAGGGCCGGGGTCGTCTGGAAAAAAATCATTTGTTTTGTGATCCACTTCGTTCCACATCCGATGTTGCTGCGGTCCTCATACTCCGTATCTGAGGACGGGAGTGGCTTTTCCTCGTGTTTGAAGCTCCATTCTACCCATCTAGCAAAGAAATTTAAAGGAAAGACGAGAAAAAAAATTCACGCTTTCCGAGCAGGGCCGGGGTCGTCTGGAAAAAAAATAATTTTTTTGGGTCTAATTCGTGCCGCATTCGATGCTGCTGCGGTCCTCATACTCCGTATCTGAGGACGGGAGCGGCTTTTCCTCGTGTTTGAAGCTCCATTCTACCCATCTAGCAAAGAAATTTAAAGAAAAGACGAGAAAAAAAATTCACGCTTTCCGAGCAGGGCCGGGGTCGTCTGGAAAAAAATCATTTTTTTGGGTCTAATTCGTGCAACATTCGATGCTGCTGCGGTCCTCATACTCCGTATCTGAGGACGGGAGTGGCTTTTCCTCGTGTTTGAAGCTCCATTTTACCCATCTAGCAAAGAAATTTAAAGGAAAGACGAGAAAAAAAATTCACGCTTTCCGAGCAGGGCCGGGGTCGTCTGGAAAAAAATAATTTTTTTGGGTCTAATTCGTGCCGCATTCGATGCTGCTGCGGTCCTCATACTCCGTATCTGAGGACGGGAGCGGCTTTTCCTCGTGTTTGAAGCTCCATTCTACCCATCTAGCAAAGAAATTTAAAGAAAAGACGAGAAAAAAAATTCACGCTTTCCGAGCAGGGCCGGGGTCGTCTGGAAAAAAATCATTTTTTTGGGTCTAATTCGTGCAACATTCGATGCTGCTGCGGTCCTCATACTCCGTATCTGAGGACGGGAGTGGCTTTTCCTCGTGTTTGAAGCTCCATTCAACCCATCTAGCAAAGAAATTTAAAGGAAAGACGAGAAAAAAAATTCACGCTTTCCGAGCAGGGCCGGGGTCGTCTGGAAAAAAAATAATTTTTTTGGGTCTAATTCGTGCCGCATTCGATGCTGCTGCGGTCCTCATACTCCGTATCTGAGGACGGGAGCGGCTTTTCCTCGTGTTTGAAGCTCCATTCTACCCATCTAGCAAAGAAATTTAAAGGAAAGACGAGAAAAAAAATTCACGCTTTCCGAGCAGGGCCGGGGTCGTCTGGAAAAAAATTATTTTTTTGGGTCTAATTCGTGCCGCATTCGATGCTGCTGCGGTCCTCATACTCCATATCTGAGGACGGGAGTGGCTTTTCCTCGTGTTTGAAGCTCCATTCTACCCATCTAGCAAAGAAATTTAAAGGAAAGACGAGAAAAAAAATTCACGCTTTCCGAGCAGGGCCGGGGTCGTCTGGAAAAAAATAATTTTTTTGGGTCTAATTCGTGCCGCATTCGATGCTGCTGCGGTCCTCATACTCCGTATCTGAGGACGGGAGTGGCTTTTCCTCGTGTTTGAAGCTCCATTCAACCCATCTAGCAAAGAAATTTAAAGGAAAGACGAGAAAAAAAATTCACGCTTTCCGAGCAGGGCCGGGGTCGTCTGGAAAAAAAATAATTTTTTTGGGTCTAATTCGTGCCGCATTCGATGCTGCTGCGGTCCTCATACTCCGTATCTGAGGACGGGAGCGGCTTTTCCTCGTGTTTGAAGCTCCATTCTACCCATCTAGCAAAGAAATTTAAAGAAAAGACGAGAAAAAAAATTCACGCTTTCCGAGTAGGGCCGGGGTCGTCTGGAAAAAAATCATTTTTTTGGGTCTAATTCGTGCAACATTCGATGCTGCTGCGGTCCTCATACTCCGTATCTGAGGACGGGAGTGGCTTTTCCTCGTGTTTGAAGCTCCATTTTACCCATCTAGCAAAGAAATTTAAAGGAAAGACGAGAAAAAAAATTCACGCTTTCCGAGCAGGGCCGGGGTCGTCTGGAAAAAAAATAATTTTTTTGGGTCTAATTCGTGCCGCATTCGATGCTGCTGCGGTCCTCATACTCCGTATCTGAGGACGGGAGCGGCTTTTCCTCGTGTTTGAAGCTCCATTCTACCCATCTAGCAAAGAAATTTAAAGAAAAGACGAGAAAAAAAATTCACGCTTTCCGAGCAGGGCCGGGGTCGTCTGGAAAAAAATCATTTTTTTGGGTCTAATTCGTGCAACATTCGATGCTGCTGCGGTCCTCATACTCCGTATCTGAGGACGGGAGTGGCTTTTCCTCGTGTTTGAAGCTCCATTTTACCCATCTAGCAAAGAAATTTAAAGGAAAGACGAGAAAAAAAATGCACGCTTTCCGAGCAGGGCCGGGGTCGTCTGGAAAAAAATTATTTTTTTGGGTCTAATTCGTGCCGCATTCGATGCTGCTGCGGTCCTCATACTCCATATCTGAGGACGGGAGTGGCTTTTCCTCGTGTTTGAAGCTCCATTCTACCCATCTAGCAAAGAAATTTAAAGGAAAGACGAGAAAAAAAATTCACGCTTTCCGAGCAGGGCCGGGGTCGTCTGGAAAAAAATAATTTTTTTGGGTCTAATTCGTGCCGCATTCGATGCTGCTGCGGTCCTCATACTCCGTATCTGAGGACGGGAGCGGCTTTTCCTCGTGTTTGAAGCTCCATTCTACCCATCTAGCAAAGAAATTTAAAGGAAAGACGAGAAAAAAAATTCACGCTTTCCGAGCAGGGCCGGGGTCGTCTGGAAAAAAATCATTTTTTTGGGTCTAATTCGTGCAACATTCGATGCTGCTGCGGTCCTCATACTCCGTATCTGAGGACGGGAGCGGCTTTTCCTCGTGTTTGAAGCTCCATTCTACCCATCTAGCAAAGAAATTTAAAGGAAAGACGAGAAAAAAAATTCACGCTTTCCGAGCAAGGCCGGGGTCGTCTGGAAAAAAATAATTTTTTTGGGTCTAATTCGTGCAACATTCGATGCTGCTGCGGTCCTCATACTCCGTATCTGAGGACGGGAGTGGCTTTTCTCGTGTTTGAAGATCCATTCTACCCATCTAGCAAAGAAATTTAAAGGAAAGACGAGAAAAAAAATTCACGCTTTCCGAGCAGGGCCGGGGTCGTCTGGAAAAAAATCATTTGTTTTTTGATCCACTTCGTTCCACATTCGATGCTGCTGGGGCCCTCATACTCCGTATCTGAGGACGGGAGTGGCTTTTCCTCGTGTTTGAAGCTCCATTCTACCCATCTAGCAAAGAAATCTAAAGAAAAGACGAGAAAAAAAATTCACGCTTTCCGAGCAGGGCCGGGGTCGTCTCGAAAAAAATAATTTTTTTGGGTCTAATTCGTGCCGCATTCGATGCTGCTGCGGTCCTCATACTCCGTATCTGAGGACGGGAGCGGCTTTTCCTCGTGTTTGAAGCTCCATTCTACCCATCTAGCAAAGAAATTTAAAGAAAAGACGAGAAAAAAAATTCACGCTTTCCGAGCAGGGCCGGGGTCGTCTGGAAAAAAATCATTTTTTTGGGTCTAATTCGTGCAACATTCGATGCTGCTGCGGTCCTCATACTCCGTATCTGAGGACGGGAGTGGCTTTTCCTCGTGTTTGAAGCTCCATTTTACCCATCTAGCAAAGAAATTTAAAGGAAAGACGAGAAAAAAAATTCACGCTTTCCGAGCAGGGCCGGGGTCGTCTGGAAAAAAATAATTTTTTTGGGTCTAATTCGTGCCGCATTCGATGCTGCTGCGGTCCTCATACTCCATATCTGAGGACGGGAGTGGCTTTTCCTCGTGTTTGAAGCTCCATTCTACCCATCTAGCAAAGAAATTTAAAGGAAAGACGAGAAAAAAAATTCACGCTTTGCGAGCAGGGCCGGGGTCGTCTGGAAAAAAATAATTTTTTTGGGTCCATTTCGTGCCACATTCGATGCTGCTGGGGTCCTCATACTCCGTATCTGAGGACGGGAGCTCGTTTTCCTCGTGTTTGAAGCTCCATTCTACCCATCTAGCAAAGAAATTTAAAGGAAAGACGAGAAAAAAAATTCACGCTTTCCGAGCAGGGCCGGGGTCGTCTGGAAAAAAATAATTTTTTTGGGTCTAATTCGTGCCGCATTCGATGCTGCTGCGGTCCTCATACTCCGTATCTGAGGACGGGAGCGGCTTTTCCTCGTGTTTGAAGCTCCATTCTACCCATCTAGCAAAGAAATTTAAAGAAAAGACGAGAAAAAAATTCACGCTTTCCGAGCAGGGCCGGGGTCGTCTGGAAAAAAATCATTTTGTTTTTGGGTCCACTTCGTGCCACATTCGATGCTGCTGCGATCCTCATACTCCGTATCTGAGGACGGGAGTGGCTTTTCTCGTGTTTGAAGATCCATTCTACCCATCTAGCAAAGAAATTTAAAGGAAAGACGAGAAAAAAAATTCACGCTTTCCGAGCAGGGCCGGGGTCGTCTGGAAAAAAATCATTTGTTTTTTGATCCACTTCGTTCCACATTCGATGCTGCTGGGGCCCTCATACTCCGTATCTGAGGACGGGAGTGGCTTTTCCTCGTGTTTGAAGCTCCATTCTACCCATCTAGCAAAGAAATCTAAAGAAAAGACGAGAAAAAAAATTCACGCTTTCCGAGCAGGGCCGGGGTCGTCTCGAAAAAAATAATTTTTTTGGGTCTAATTCGTGCCGCATTCGATGCTGCTGCGGTCCTCATACTCCGTATCTGAGGACGGGAGCGGCTTTTCCTCGTGTTTGAAGCTCCATTCTACCCATCTAGCAAAGAAATTTAAAGAAAAGACGAGAAAAAAAATTCACGCTTTCCGAGCAGGGCCGGGGTCGTCTGGAAAAAAATCATTTTTTTGGGTCTAATTCGTGCAACATTCGATGCTGCTGCGGTCCTCATACTCCGTATCTGAGGACGGGAGTGGCTTTTCCTCGTGTTTGAAGCTCCATTTTACCCATCTAGCAAAGAAATTTAAAGGAAAGACGAGAAAAAAAATTCACGCTTTCCGAGCAGGGCCGGGGTCGTCTGGAAAAAAATAATTTTTTTGGGTCTAATTCGTGCCGCATTCGATGCTGCTGCGGTCCTCATACTCCATATCTGAGGACGGGAGTGGCTTTTCCTCGTGTTTGAAGCTCCATTCTACCCATCTAGCAAAGAAATTTAAAGGAAAGACGAGAAAAAAAATTCACGCTTTCCGAGCAGGGCCGGGGTCGTCTGGAAAAAAATCATTTGTTTTTTGATCCACTTCGTTCCACATTCGATGCTGCTGGGGCCCTCATACTCCGTATCTGAGGACGGGAGTGGCTTTTCCTCGTGTTTGAAGCTCCATTCTACCCATCTAGCAAAGAAATTTAAAGGAAAGACGAGAAAAAAAATTCACGCTTTGCGAGCAGGGCCGGGGTCGTCTGGAAAAAAATAATTTTTTTGGGTCCATTTCGTGCCACATTCGATGCTGCTGGGGTCCTCATACTCCGTATCTGAGGACGGGAGCGGCTTTTCCTCGTGTTTGAAGCTCCATTCTACCCATCTAGCAAAGAAATTTAAAGAAAAGACGAGAAAAAAATTCACGCTTTCCGAGCAGGGCCGGGGTCGTCTGGAAAAAAATAATTTTTTTGGGTCTAATTCGTGCAACATTCGATGCTGCTGCGGTCCTCATACTCCGTATCTGAGGACGGGAGTGGCTTTTCCTCGTGTTTGAAGCTCCATTTTACCCATCTAGCAAAGAAATTTAAAGGAAAGACGAGAAAAAAAAATCACGCTTTCCGAGCAGGGCCGGGGTCGTCTGGAAAAAAATAATTTTTTTTGGGTCTAATTCGTGCCGCATTCGATGCTGCTGCGGTCCTCATACTCCATATCTGAGGACGGGAGTGGCTTTTCCTCGTGTTTGAAGCTCCATTCTACCCATCTAGCAAAGAAATTTAAAGGAAAGACGAGAAAAAAAATTCACGCTTTGCGAGCAGGGCCGGGGTCGTCTGGAAAAAAATAATTTTTTTGGGTCCATTTCGTGCCACATTCGATGCTGCTGGGGTCCTCATACTCCGTATCTGAGGACGGGAGCGGCTTTTCCTCGTGTTTGAAGCTCCATTCTACCCATCTAGCAAAGAAATTTAAAGGAAAGACGAGAAAAAAAATTCACGCTTTCCGAGCAGGGCCGGGGTCGTCTGGAAAAAAATAATTTTTTTGGGTCTAATTCGTGCCGCATTCGATGCTGCTGCGGTCCTCATACTCCGTATCTGAGGACGGGAGCGGCTTTTCCTCGTGTTTGAAGCTCCATTCTACCCATCTAGCAAAGAAATTTAAAGAAAAGACGAGAAAAAAATTCACGCTTTCCGAGCAGGGCCGGGGTCGTCTGGAAAAAAATAATTTTTTTGGGTCTAATTCGTGCAACATTCGATGCTGCTGCGGTCCTCATACTCCGTATCTGAGGACGGGAGCGGCTTTTCCTCGTGTTTGAAGCTTCATTCTACCCATCTAGCAAAGAAATTTAAAGAAAAGACGAGAAAAAAAATTCACGCTTTCCGAGCAGGGCCGGGGTCGTCTGGAAAAAAATAATTTTTTTGGGTCTAATTCGTGCAACATTCGATGCTGCTGCGGTCCTCATACTCCGTATCTGAGGACGGGAGTGGCTTTTCTCGTGTTTGAAGATCCATTCTACCCATCTAGCAAAGAAATTTAAAGGAAAGACGAGAAAAAAAATTCACGCTTTCCGAGCAGGGCCGGGGTCGTCTGGAAAAAAATCATTTGTTTTTTGATCCACTTCGTTCCACATTCGATGCTGCTGGGGCCCTCATACTCCGTATCTGAGGACGGGAGTGGCTTTTCCTCGTGTTTGAAGCTCCATTCTACCCATCTAGCAAAGAAATTTAAAGAAAAGACGAGAAAAAAAAATTCACGCTTTCCGAGCAGGGCCGGGGTCGTCTGGAAAAAAATCATTTGTTTTTTGATCCACTTCGTTCCACATTCGATGCTGCTGGGGCCCTCATACTCCGTATCTGAGGACGGGAGCGGCTTTTCCTCGTGTTTGAAGCTCCATTCTACCCATCTAGCAAAGAAATTTAAAGAAAAGACGAGAAAAAAAATTCACGCTTTCCGAGCAGGGCCGGGGTCGTCTGGAAAAAAATAATTTTTTTTTTGGATCCACTTCGTGCCCGATTCGATGCTGCTGCGATCCTCATACTCCGTATCTGAGGACGGGAGCGGCTTTACCTCGTGTTTGAAGCTCCATTCTACCCATCTAGCAAAGAAATTTAAAGGAAAGACGAGAAAAAAAATGCACGCTTTCCGAGCAGGGCCGGGGTGGTCTGGAAAAAAATCATTTTTTTGGGTCTAATTCGTGCAACATTCGATGCTGCTGCGGTCCTCATACTCCGTATCTGAGGACGGGAGCGGCTTTTCCTCGTGTTTGAAGCTCCATTCTACCCATCTAGCAAAGAAATTTAAAGAAAAGACGAGAAAAAAAATTCACGCTTTCCGAGCAGGGCCGGGGTCGTCTGGAAAAAAATAATTTTTTTGGGTCTAATTCGTGCAACATTCGATGCTGCTGCGGTCCTCATACTCCGTATCTGAGGACGGGAGTGGCTTTTCTCGTGTTTGAAGATCCATTCTACCCATCTAGCAAAGAAATTTAAAGGAAAGACGAGAAAAAAAATTCACGCTTTCCGAGCAGGGCCGGGGTCGTCTGGAAAAAAATCATTTGTTTTTTGATCCACTTCGTTCCACATTCGATGCTGCTGGGGCCCTCATACTCCGTATCTGAGGACGGGAGTGGCTTTTCCTCGTGTTTGAAGCTCCATTCTACCCATCTAGCAAAGAAATTTAAAGAAAAGACGAGAAAAAAAAATTCACGCTTTCCGAGCAGGGCCGGGGTCGTCTGGAAAAAAATCATTTGTTTTTTGATCCACTTCGTTCCACATTCGATGCTGCTGGGGCCCTCATACTCCGTATCTGAGGACGGGAGCGGCTTTTCCTCGTGTTTGAAGCTCCATTCTACCCATCTAGCAAAGAAATTTAAAGAAAAGACGAGAAAAAAAATTCACGCTTTCCGAGCAGGGCCGGGGTCGTCTGGAAAAAAATAATTTTTTTTTTGGATCCACTTCGTGCCCGATTCGATGCTGCTGCGATCCTCATACTCCGTATCTGAGGACGGGAGCGGCTTTACCTCGTGTTTGAAGCTCCATTCTACCCATCTAGCAAAGAAATTTAAAGGAAAGACGAGAAAAAAAATGCACGCTTTCCGAGCAGGGCCGGGGTGGTCTGGAAAAAAATCATTTTTTTGGGTCTAATTCGTGCAACATTCGATGCTGCTGCGGTCCTCATACTCCGTATCTGAGGACGGGAGTGGCTTTTCCTCGTGTTTGAAGCTCCATTCTACCCATCTAGCAAAGAAATTTAAAGGAAAGACGAGAAAAAAAATTCACGCTTTCCGAGCAGGGCCGGGGTCGTCTGGAAAAAAATAATTTTTTTGGGTCTAATTCGTGCAACATTCGATGCTGCTGCGGTCCTCATACTCCGTATCTGAGGACGGGAGCGGCTTTTCCTCGTGTTTGAAGCTCCATTCTACCCATCTAGCAAAGAAATTTAAAGAAAAGACGAGAAAAAAAATTCACGCTTTCCGAGCAGGGCCGGGGTCGTCTGGAAAAAAATAATTTTTTTGGGTCTAATTCGTGCAACATTCGATGCTGCTGCGGTCCTCATACTCCGTATCTGAGGACGGGAGTGGCTTTTCTCGTGTTTGAAGATCCATTCTACCCATCTAGCAAAGAAATTTAAAGGAAAGACGAGAAAAAAAATTCACGCTTTCCGAGCAGGGCCGGGGTCGTCTGGAAAAAAATCATTTGTTTTTTGATCCACTTCGTTCCACATTCGATGCTGCTGGGGCCCTCATACTCCGTATCTGAGGACGGGAGTGGCTTTTCCTCGTGTTTGAAGCTCCATTCTACCCATCTAGCAAAGAAATTTAAAGAAAAGACGAGAAAAAAAAATTCACGCTTTCCGAGCAGGGCCGGGGTCGTCTGGAAAAAAATCATTTGTTTTTTGATCCACTTCGTTCCACATTCGATGCTGCTGGGGCCCTCATACTCCGTATCTGAGGACGGGAGCGGCTTTTCCTCGTGTTTGAAGCTCCATTCTACCCATCTAGCAAAGAAATTTAAAGAAAAGACGAGAAAAAAAATTCACGCTTTCCGAGCAGGGCCGGGGTCGTCTGGAAAAAAATAATTTTTTTTTTGGATCCACTTCGTGCCCGATTCGATGCTGCTGCGATCCTCATACTCCGTATCTGAGGACGGGAGCGGCTTTACCTCGTGTTTGAAGCTCCATTCTACCCATCTAGCAAAGAAATTTAAAGGAAAGACGAGAAAAAAAATGCACGCTTTCCGAGCAGGGCCGGGGTGGTCTGGAAAAAAATCATTTTTTTGGGTCTAATTCGTGCAACATTCGATGCTGCTGCGGTCCTCATACTCCGTATCTGAGGACGGGAGTGGCTTTTCCTCGTGTTTGAAGCTCCATTCTACCCATCTAGCAAAGAAATTTAAAGGAAAGACGAGAAAAAAAATTCACGCTTTCCGAGCAGGGCCGGGGTCGTCTGGAAAAAAATAATTTTTTTGGGTCTAATTCGTTCCACATTCGATGCTGCTGCGGTCCTCATACTCCGTATCTGAGGACGGGAGCGGCTTTTCCTCGTGTTTGAAGCTCCATTCTACCCATCTAGCAAAGAAATTTAAAGAAAAGACGAGAAAAAAAATTCACGCTTTCCGAGCAGGGCCGGGGTCGTCTGGAAAAAAATAATTTTTTTGGGTCTAATTCGTGCAACATTCGATGCTGCTGCGGTCCTCATACTCCGTATCTGAGGACGGGAGTGGCTTTTCCTCGTGTTTGAAGCTCCATTTTACCCATCTAGCAAAGAAATTTAAAGGAAAGACGAGAAAAAAAATTCACGCTTTCCGAGCAGGGCCGGGGTCGTCTGGAAAAAAATAATTTTTTTGGGTCTAATTCGTGCCGCATTCGATGCTGCTGCGGTCCTCATACTCCATATCTGAGGACGGGAGTGGCTTTTCCTCGTGTTTGAAGCTCCATTCTACCCATCTAGCAAAGAAATTTAAAGGAAAGACGAGAAAAAAAATTCACGCTTTCCGAGCAGGGCCGGGGTCGTCTGGAAAAAAATAATTTTTTTGGGTCTAATTCGTGCAACATTCGATGCTGCTGCGGTCCTCATACTCCGTATCTGAGGACGGGAGTGGCTTTTCTCGTGTTTGAAGATCCATTCTACCCATCTAGCAAAGAAATTTAAAGGAAAGACGAGAAAAAAAATTCACGCTTTCCGAGCAGGGCCGGGGTCGTCTGGAAAAAAATCATTTGTTTTTTGATCCACTTCGTTCCACATTCGATGCTGCTGGGGCCCTCATACTCCGTATCTGAGGACGGGAGTGGCTTTTCCTCGTGTTTGAAGCTCCATTCTACCCATCTAGCAAAGAAATCTAAAGAAAAGACGAGAAAAAAAATTCACGCTTTCCGAGCAGGGCCGGGGTCGTCTCGAAAAAAATAATTTTTTTGGGTCTAATTCATGCCGCATTCGATGCTGCTGCGGTCCTCATACTCCGTATCTGAGGACGGGAGCGGCTTTTCCTCGTGTTTGAAGCTCCATTCTACCAATCTAGCAAAGAAATCTAAAGAAAAGACGAGAAAAAAAATTCACGCTTTCCGAGCAGGGCCGGGGTCGTCTCGAAAAAAATAATTTTTTTGGGTCTAATTCGTGCCGCATTCGATGCTGCTGCGGTCCTCATACTCCGTATCTGAGGACGGGAGCGGCTTTTCCTCGTGTTTGAAGCTCCATTCTACCCATCTAGCAAAGAAATTTAAAGAAAAGACGAGAAAAAAAATTCACGCTTTCCGAGCAGGGCCGGGGTCGTCTGGAAAAAAATCATTTTTTTGGGTCTACTTCGTGCAACATTCGATGCTGCTGCGGTCCTCATACTCCGTATCTGAGGACGGGAGTGGCTTTTCCTCGTGTTTGAAGCTCCATTTTACCCATCTAGCAAAGAAATTTAAAGGAAAGACGAGAAAAAAAATTCACGCTTTCCGAGCAGGGCCGGGGTCGTCTGGAAAAAAATAATTTTTTTGGGTCTAATTCGTGCCGCATTCGATGCTGCTGCGGTCCTCATACTCCATATCTGAGGACGGGAGTGGCTTTTCCTCGTGTTTGAAGCTCCATTCTACCCATCTAGCAAAGAAATTTAAAGGAAAGACGAGAAAAAAAATTCACGCTTTCCGAGCAGGGCCGGGGTCGTCTGGAAAAAAATAATTTTTTTGGGTCCATTTCGTGCCACATTCGATGCTGCTGGGGTCCTCATACTCCGTATCTGAGGACGGGAGCGGCTTTTCCTCGTGTTTGAAGCTCCATTCTACCCATCTAGCAAAGAAATTTAAAGGAAAGACGAGAAAAAAAATTCACGCTTTCCGAGCAGGGCCGGGGTCGTCTGGAAAAAAATAATTTTTTTGGGTCTAATTCGTGCCGCATTCGATGCTGCTGCGGTCCTCATACTCCGTATCTGAGGACGGGAGCGGCTTTTCCTCGTGTTTGAAGCTCCATTCTACCCATCTAGCAAAGAAATTTAAAGGAAAGACGAGAAAAAAAATTCACGCTTTCCGAGCAGGGCCGGGGTCGTCTGGAAAAAAATAATTTTTTTTGGTCTAATTCGTGCAACATTCGATGCTGCTGCGGTCCTCATACTCCGTATCTGAGGACGGGAGTAGCTTTTCCTCGTGTTTGAAGCTCCATTTTACCCATCTAGCAAAGAAATTTCAAGGAAAGACGAGAAAAAAAATTCACGCTTTCCGAGCAGGGCCGGGGTCGTCTGGAAAAAAATAATTTTTTTGGGTCTAATTCGTGCAACATTCGATGCTGCTGCGGTCCTCATACTCCGTATCTGAGGACGGGAGCGGCTTTTCCTCGTGTTTGAAGCTCCATTCTACCCATCTAGCAAAGAAATTTAAAGGAAAGACGAGAAAAAAAATTCACGCTTTCCGAGCAGGGCCGGGGTCGTCTGGAAAAAAATAATTTTTTTGGGTCTAATTCGTGCCGCATTCGATGCTGCTGCGGTCCTCATACTCCGTATCTGAGGACGGGAGCGGCTTTTCCTCGTGTTTGAAGCTCCATTCTACCCATCTAGCAAAGAAATTTAAAGGAAAGACGAGAAAAAAAATTCACGCTTTCCGAGCAGGGCCGGGGTCGTCTGGAAAAAAATAATTTTTTTGGGTCTAATTCGTGCCGCATTCGATGCTGCTGCGGTCCTCATACTCCGTATCTGAGGACGGGAGCGGCTTTTCCTCGTGTTTGAAGCTCCATTCTACCCATCTAGCAAAGAAATTTAAAGAAAAGACGAGAAAAAAAATTCACGCTTTCCGAGCAGGGCCGGGGTCGTCTGGAAAAAAATCATTTTTTTTTTGGATCCACTTCGTGCCCGATTCGATGCTGCTGCGATCCTCATACTCCGTATCTGAGGACGGGAGCGGCTTTACCTCGTGTTTGAAGCTCCATTCTACCCATCTAGCAAAGAAATTTAAAGGAAAGACGAGAAAAAAAATGCACGCTTTCCGAGCAGGGCCGGGGTGGTCTGGAAAAAAATCATTTTTTTGGGTCTAATTCGTGCAACATTCGATGCTGCTGCGGTCCTCATACTCCGTATCTGAGGACGGGAGTGGCTTTTCCTCGTGTTTGAAGCTCCATTCTACCCATCTAGCAAAGAAATTTAAAGGAAAGACGAGAAAAAAAATTCACGCTTTCCGAGCAGGGCCGGGGTCGTCTGGAAAAAAATAATTTTTTTGGGTCTAATTCGTGCAACATTCGATGCTGCTGCGGTCCTCATACTCCGTATCTGAGGACGGGAGCGGCTTTTCCTCGTGTTTGAAGCTCCATTCTACCCATCTAGCAAAGAAATTTAAAGAAAAGACGAGAAAAAAAATTCACGCTTTCCGAGCAGGGCCGGGGTCGTCTGGAAAAAAATAATTTTTTTGGGTCTAATTCGTGCAACATTCGATGCTGCTGCGGTCCTCATACTCCGTATCTGAGGACGGGAGTGGCTTTTCTCGTGTTTGAAGATCCATTCTACCCATCTAGCAAAGAAATTTAAAGGAAAGACGAGAAAAAAAATTCACGCTTTCCGAGCAGGGCCGGGGTCGTCTGGAAAAAAATCATTTGTTTTTTGATCCACTTCGTTCCACATTCGATGCTGCTGGGGCCCTCATACTCCGTATCTGAGGACGGGAGTGGCTTTTCCTCGTGTTTGAAGCTCCATTCTACCCATCTAGCAAAGAAATCTAAAGAAAAGACGAGAAAAAAAATTCACGCTTTCCGAGCAGGGCCGGGGTCGTCTCGAAAAAAATAATTTTTTTGGGTCTAATTCATGCCGCATTCGATGCTGCTGCGGTCCTTATACTCCGTATCTGAGGACGGGAGCGGCTTTTCCTCGTGTTTGAAGCTCCATTCTACCAATCTAGCAAAGAAATCTAAAGAAAAGACGAGAAAAAAAATTCACGCTTTCCGAGCAGGGCCGGGGTCGTCTCGAAAAAAATAATTTTTTTGGGTCTAATTCGTGCCGCATTCGATGCTGCTGCGGTCCTCATACTCCGTATCTGAGGACGGGAGCGGCTTTTCCTCGTGTTTGAAGCTCCATTCTACCCATCTAGCAAAGAAATTTAAAGAAAAGACGAGAAAAAAAATTCACGCTTTCCGAGCAGGGCCGGGGTCGTCTGGAAAAAAATCATTTTTTTGGGTCTACTTCGTGCAACATTCGATGCTGCTGCGGTCCTCATACTCCGTATCTGAGGACGGGAGTGGCTTTTCCTCGTGTTTGAAGCTCCATTTTACCCATCTAGCAAAGAAATTTAAAGGAAAGACGAGAAAAAAAATTCACGCTTTCCGAGCAGGGCCGGGGTCGTCTGGAAAAAAATAATTTTTTTGGGTCTAATTCGTGCCGCATTCGATGCTGCTGCGGTCCTCATACTCCATATCTGAGGACGGGAGTGGCTTTTCCTCGTGTTTGAAGCTCCATTCTACCCATCTAGCAAAGAAATTTAAAGGAAAGACGAGAAAAAAAATTCACGCTTTGCGAGCAGGGCCGGGGTCGTCTGGAAAAAAATAATTTTTTTGGGTCCATTTCGTGCCACATTCGATGCTGCTGGGGTCCTCATACTCCGTATCTGAGGACGGGAGCGGCTTTTCCTCGTGTTTGAAGCTCCATTCTACCCATCTAGCAAAGAAATTTAAAGGAAAGACGAGAAAAAAAATTCACGCTTTCCGAGCAGGGCCGGGGTCGTCTGGAAAAAAATAATTTTTTTGGGTCTACTTCGTGCCGCATTCGATGCTGCTGCGGTCCTCATACTCCGTATCTGAGGACGGGAGCGGCTTTTCCTCGTGTTTGAAGCTCCATTCTACCCATCTAGCAAAGAAATTTAAAGGAAAGACGAGAAAAAAAATTCACGCTTTCCGAGCAGGGCCGGGGTCGTCTGGAAAAAAATCATTTTTTTGGGTCTAATTCGTGCAACATTCGATGCTGCTGCGGTCCTCATACTCCGTATCTGAGGACGGGAGTGGCTTTTCCTCGTGTTTGAAGCTCCATTCTACCCATCTAGCAAAGAAATTTAAAGGAAAGACGAGAAAAAAAATTCACGCTTTCCGAGCAGGGCCGGGGTCGTCTGGAAAAAAATAATTTTTTTGGGTCTAATGCGTGCAACATTCGATGCTGCTGCGGTCCTCATACTCCGTATCTGAGGACGGGAGCGGCTTTTCCTCGTGTTTGAAGCTCCATTCTTCCCATCTAGCAAAGAAATTTAAAGGAAAGACGAGAAAAAAAATTCAAGCTTTCCGAGCAGGGCCGGGGTCGTCTGGAAAAAAATAATTTTTTTGGGTCTAATTCGTGCAACATTCGATGCTGCTGCGGTCCTCATACTCCGTATCTGAGGACGGGAGTGGCTTTTCCTCGTGTTTGAAGCTCCATTTTACCCATCTAGCAAAGAAATTTAAAGGAAAGACGAGAAAAAAAATTCACGCTTTCCGAGCAGGGCCGGGGTCGTCTGGAAAAAAATAATTTGTTTGGGTCTAATTCGTGCCGCATTCGATGCTGCTGCGGTCCTCATACTCCGTATCTGATGACGGGAGTGGCTTTCCTCGTGTTTGAAGCTCCATTCTACCCATCTAGCAAAGAAATTTAAAGGAAAGACGAGAAAAAAAATTCACGCTTTCCGAGCAGGGCCGGGGTCGTCTGGAAAAAAATAATTTTTTTGGGTCTAATTCGTGCCGCATTCGATGCTGCTGCGGTCCTCATACTCCGTATCTGAGGACGGGAGCGGCTTTTCCTCGTGTTTGAAGCTCCATTCTACCCATCTAGCAAAGAAATTTAAAGGAAAGACGAGAAAAAAAATTCACGCTTTCCGAGCAGGGCCGGGGTCGTCTGGAAAAAAATAATTTTTTTGGGTCTAATTCGTGCAACATTCGATGCTGCTGCGGTCCTCATACTCCGTATCTGAGGACGGGAGTAGCTTTTCCTCGTGTTTGAAGCTCCATTTTACCCATCTAGCAAAGAAATTTCAAGGAAAGACGAGAAAAAAAATTCACGCTTTCCGAGCAGGGCCGGGGTCGTCTGGAAAAAAATAATTTTTTTGGGTCTAATTCGTGCAACATTCGATGCTGCTGCGGTCCTCATACTCCGTATCTGAGGACGGGAGTGGCTTTCCTCGTGTTTGAAGCTCCATTCTACCCATCTAGCAAAGAAATTTAAAGGAAAGACGAGAAAAAAAATTCACGCTTTCCGAGCAGGGCCGGGGTCGTCTGGAAAAAAATAATTTTTTTGGGTCTAATTCGTGCCGCATTCGATGCTGCTGCGGTCCTCATACTCCGTATCTGAGGACGGGAGCGGCTTTTCCTCGTGTTTGAAGCTCCATTCTACCCATCTAGCAAAGAAATTTAAAGAAAAGACGAGAAAAAAAATTCACGCTTTCCGAGCAGGGCCGGGGTCGTCTGGAAAAAAATAATTTTTTTGGTTCTGATTCGTGCCACATTCGATGCTGCTGGGGCCCTCATACTCCGTATCTGAGGACGGGAGTGGCTTTTCCTCGTGTTTGAAGCTCCATTCTACCCATCTAGCAAAGAAATTTAAGGGAAAGACGAGAAGAAAAATTCACGCTTTCCGAGCAGGGCCGGGGTCGTCTGGAAAAAAATCATTTTTTTGGGTCTACTTCGTGCCACATTCGATGCTGCTGGGGCCCTCATACTCCGTATCTGAGGACGGGAGTGGCTTTTCCTCGTGTTTGAAGCTCCATTCTACCCATCTAGCAAAGAAATTTAAAGGAAAGACGAGAAAAAAAATGCACGCTTTCCCAGCAGGGCCGGGGTCGTCTGGAAAAAAATCATTTTTTTGGGTCTGATTCGTGCCACATTCGATGCTGCTGGGGCCCTCATACTCCGTATCTGAGGACGGGAGTGGCTTTTCCTCGTGTTTGAAGCTCCATTCTACCCATCTAGCAAAGAAATTTAAAGGAAAGACGAGAAAAAAAATTCACGCTTTCCGAGCAGGGCCGGGGTCGTCTGGAAAAAAATCATTTTTTTGGGTCTACTTCGTGCCACATTCGATGCTGCTGGGGCCCTCATACTCCGTATCTGAGGACGGGAGTGGCTTTTCCTCGTGTTTGAAGCTCCATTCTACCCATCTAGCAAAGAAATTTCAAGGAAAGACGAGAAAAAAAATTCACGCTTTCCGAGCAGGGCCGGGGTCGTCTGGAAAAAAATCATTTGTTTTTTGATCCACTTCGTTCCACATCCGATGCTGCTGCGGTCCTCATACTCCGTATCTGAGGACGGGAGTGGCTTTTCCTCGTGTTTGAAGCTCCATTCTACCCATCTAGCAAAGAAATTTAAAGGAAAGACGAGAAAAAAAATTCACGCTTTCCGAGCAGGGCCGGGGTCGTCTGGAAAAAAATCATTTTTTTTTTGGATCCACTTCGTGCCCGATTCGATGCTGCTGCGATCCTCATACTCCGTATCTGAGGACGGGAGCGGCTTTTCCTCGTGTTTGAAGCTCCATTCTACGCATCTAGCAAAGAAATTTAAAGGAAAGACGAGAAAAAAAATTCACGCTTTCCGAGCAGGGCCGGGGTCGTCTGGAAAAAAATAATTTTTTTGGGTCTGATTCGTGCCACATTCGATGCTGCTGGGGCCCTCATACTCCGTATCTGAGGACGGGAGTGGCTTTTCCTCGTGTTTGAAGCTCCATTCTACCCATCTAGCAAAGAAATTTAAGGGAAAGACGAGAAGAAAAATTCACGCTTTCCGAGCAGGGCCGGGGTCGTCTGGAAAAAAATCATTTTTTTGGGTCTACTTCGTGCCACATTCGATGCTGCTGGGGCCCTCATACTCCGTATCTGAGGACGGGAGTGGCTTTTCCTCGTGTTTGAAGCTCCATTCTACCCATCTAGCAAAGAAATTTAAAGGAAAGACGAGAAAAAAAATTCACGCTTTCCGAGCAGGGCCGGGGTCGTCTGGAAAAAAATCATTTGTTTTTTGATCCACTTCGTTCCACATTCGATGCTGCTGGGGCCCTCATACTCCGTATCTGAGGACGGGAGTGGCTTTTCCTCGTGTTTGAAGCTCCATTCTACCCATCTAGCAAAGAAATTTAAAGGAAAGACGAGAAAAAAAATTCACGCTTTCCGAGCAGGGCCGGGGTCGTCTGGAAAAAAATCATTTTTTTTGGGTTTAATTCGTGCCGCATTCGATGCTGCTGCGGTCCTCATACTCCGTATCTGAGGACGGGAGTGGCTTTTCCTCGTGTTTGAAGCTCCATTTTACCCATCTAGCAAAGAAATTTAAAGGAAAGACGAGAAAAAAAATTCACGCTTTCCGAGCAGGGCTGGGGTCGTCTGGAAAAAAATAATTTTTTTGTGTCTAATTCGTGCCGCATTCGATGCTGCTGCGGTCCTCATACTCCGTATCTGAGGAGGGGAGCGGCATTTCCTCGTGTTTGAAGCTCCATTCTACCCATCTAGCAAAGAAATTTAAAGGAAAGACGAGAAAAAAAATTCACGCTTTCCGAGCAGGGCCGGGGTCGTCTGGAAAAAAATAATTTTTTTTTTGGATCCACTTCGTGCCCGATTCGATGCTGCTGCGGTCCTCATACTCCGTATCTGAGGACGGGAGTGGCTTTTCCTCGTGTTTGAAGCTCCATTCTACCCATCTAGCAAAGAAATTTAAAGGAAAGACGAGAAAAAAAATTCACGCTTTCCGAGCAGGGCCGGGGTCGTCTGGAAAAAAATCATTTTTTTGGGTCTAATTCGTGCAACATTCGATGCTGCTGCGGTCCTCATACTCCGTATCTGAGGACGGGAGTGACTTTTCTCGTGTTTGAAGATCCATTCTACCCATCTAGCAAAGAAATTTAAAGGAAAGATGAGAAAAAAAATTCACGGTTTCCGAGCAGGGCCGGGGTCGTCTGGAAAAAAAACAATTTGTTTTTTGATCCACTTCGTTCCACATTCGATGCTGCTGGGGCCCTCATACTCCGTATCTGAGAACGGGAGTGGCTTTTCCTCGTGTTTGAAGCTCCATTCTACCCATCTAGCAAAGAAATTTAAAGGAAAGACGAGAAAAAAAATTCACGCTTTCCCAGCAGGGCCGGGGTCGTCTGGAAAAAAATAATTTTTTTGGGTCTAACTCGTGCCGCATTCGATGCTGCTGCGGTCCTCGTACTCCGTATCTGAGGACGGGAGTGGCTTTTCCTCGTGTTTGAAGCTCCATTCTACCCATCTAGCAAAGAAATTTAAAGGAAAGACGAGAAAAAAAATTTACGCTTTCCGAGCAGGGCCGGGGTCGTCTGGAAAAAAATAATTTTTTTGGGTCTGATTCGTGCCACATTCGATGCTGCTGGGGCCCTCATACTCCGTATCTGAGGACGGGAGTGGCTTTTCCTCGTGTTTGAAGCTCCATTCTACCCATCTAGCAAAGAAATTTAAGGGAAAGACGAGAAGAAAAATTCACGCTTTCCGAGCAGGGCCGGGGTCGTCTGGAAAAAAATCATTTTTTTGGGTCTACTTCGTGCCACATTCGATGCTGCTGGGGCCCTCATACTCCGTATCTGAGGACGGGAGTGGCTTTTCCTCGTGTTTGAAGCTCCATTCTACCCATCTAGCAAAGAAATTTAAAGGAAAGACGAGAAAAAAAATGCACGCTTTCCCAGCAGGGCCGGGGTCGTCTGGAAAAAAATCATTTTTTTGGGTCTGATTCGTGCCACATTCGATGCTGCTGGGGCCCTCATACTCCGTATCTGAGGACGGGAGTGGCTTTTCCTCGTGTTTGAAGCTCCATTCTACCCATCTAGCAAAGAAATTTAAAGGAAAGACGAGAAAAAAAATTCACGCTTTCCGAGCAGGGCCGGGGTCGTCTGGAAAAAAATCATTTTTTTGGGTCTACTTCGTGCCACATTCGATGCTGCTGGGGCCCTCATACTCCGTATCTGAGGACGGGAGTGGCTTTTCCTCGTGTTTGAAGCTCCATTCTACCCATCTAGCAAAGAAATTTCAAGGAAAGACGAGAAAAAAAATTCACGCTTTCCGAGCAGGGCCGGGGTCGTCTGGAAAAAAATCATTTGTTTTTTGATCCACTTTGTTCCACATCCGATGCTGCTGCGGTCCTCATACTCCGTATCTGAGGACGGGAGTGGCTTTTCCTCGTGTTTGAAGCTCCATTCTACCCATCTAGCAAAGAAATTTCAAGGAAAGACGAGAAAAAAAATTCACGCTTTCCGAGCAGGGTCGGGGTCGTCTGGAAAAAAATCATTTGTTTTTTGATCCACTTCGTTCCACATCCGATGCTGCTGCGGTCCTCATACTCCGTATCTGAGGACGGGAGTGGCTTTTCCTCGTGTTTGAAGCTCCATTCTACCCATCTAGCAAAGAAATTTCAAGGAAAGACGAGAAAAAAAATTCACGCTTTCCGAGCAGGGCCGGGGTCGTCTGGAAAAAAATCATTTGTTTTTTGATCCACTTCGTTCCACATCCGATGCTGCTGCGGTCCTCATATTCCGTATCTGAGGACGGGAGTGGCTTTTCCTCGTGTTTGAAGCTCCATTCTACCCATCTAGCAAAGAAATTTAAAGGAAAGACGAGAAAAAAAATTCACGCTTTCCGAGCAGGGCCGGGGTCGTCTGGAAAAAAATCATTTTTTTTTGGATCCACTTCGTGCCCGATTCGATGCTGCTGCGATCCTCATACTCCGTATCTGAGGACGGGAGCGGCTTTTCCTCGTGTTTGAAGCTCCATTCTACGCATCTAGCAAAGAAATTTAAAGGAAAGACGAGAAAAAAAATTCACGCTTTCCGAGCAGGGCCGGGGTCGTCTGGAAAAAAATCATTTGTTTTTTGATCCACTTCGTTCCACATTCGATGCTGCTGGGGCCCTCATACTCCATATCTGAGGACGGGAGTGGCTTTTCCTCGTGTTTGAAGCTCCATTCTACCCATCTAGCAAAGAAATTTAAAGGAAAGACGAGAAAAAAAATGCACGCTTTCCCAGCAGGGCCGGGGTCGTCTGGAAAAAAATCATTTTTTTGGGTCTGATTCGTGCCACATTCGATGCTGCTGGGGCCCTCATACTCCGTATCTGAGGACGGGAGTGGCTTTTCCTCGTGTTTGAAGCTCCATTCTACCCATCTAGCAAAGAAATTTAAAGGAAAGACGAGAAAAAAAATTCACGCTTTCCGAGCAGGGCCGGGGTCGTCTGGAAAAAAATCATTTGTTTTTTGATCCACTTCGTTCCACATCCGATGCTGCTGCGGTCCTCATACTCCGTATCTGAGGACGGGAGTGGCTTTTCCTCGTGTTTGAAGCTCCATTCTACCCATCCAGCAAAGAAATTTCAAGGAAAGACGAGAAAAAAAATTCACGCTTTCCGAGCAGGGTCGGGGTCGTCTGGAAAAAAATCATTTGTTTTTTGATCCACTTCGTTCCACATCCGATGCTGCTGCGGTCCTCATACTCCGTATCTGAGGACGGGAGTTGCTTTTCCTCGTGTTTGAAGGTCCATTCTACCCATCTAGCAAAGAAATTTCAAGGAAAGACGAGAAAAAAAATTCACGCTTTCCGAGCAGGGCCGGGGTCGTCTGGAAAAAAATCATTTGTTTTTTGATCCACTTCGTTCCACATCCGATGCTGCTGCGGTCCTCATACTCCGTATCTGAGGACGGGAGTGGCTTTTCCTCGTGTTTGAAGCTCCATTCTACCCATCTAGCAAGGAAATTTAAAGGAAAGACGAGAAAAAAAATTCACGCTTTCCGAGCAGGGCCGGGGTCGTCTGGAAAAAAATCATTTGTTTTTTGATCCACTTCGTTCCACATTCGATGCTGCTGGGGCCCTCATACTCCGTATCTGAGGACGGGAGTGGCTTTTCCTCGTGTTTGAAGCTCCATTCTACCCATCTAGCAAAGAAATTTAAAGGAAAGACGAGAAAAAAAATTCACGCTTTCCGAGCAGGGCCGGGGTCGTCTGGAAAAAAATCATTTTTTTTGGGTCTAATTCGTGCCGCATTCGATGCTGCTGCGGTCCTCATACTCCGTATCTGAGGACGGGAGTGGCTTTTCCTCGTGTTTGAAGCTCCATTTTACCCATCTAGCAAAGAAATTTAAAGGAAAGACGAGAAAAAAAATTCACGCTTTCCGAGCAGGGCCGGGGTCGTCTGGAAAAAAATAATTTTTTTTGTGTCTAATTCGTGCCGCATTCGATGCTGCTGCGGTCCTCATACTCCGTATCTGAGGAGGGGAGCGGCATTTCCTCGTGTTTGAAGCTCCATTCTACCCATCTAGCAAAGAAATTTAAAGGAAAGACGAGAAAAAAAATTCACGCTTTCCGAGCAGGGCCGGGGTCGTCTGGAAAAAAATAATTTTTTTTTTGGATCCACTTCGTGCCCGATTCGATGCTGCTGCGGTCCTCATACTCCGTATCTGAGGACGGGAGTGGCTTTTCCTCGTGTTTGAAGCTCCATTCTACCCATCTAGCAAAGAAATTTAAAGGAAAGACGAGAAAAAAAATTCACGCTTTCCGAGCAGGGCCGGGGTCGTCTGGAAAAAAATCATTTTTTTGGGTCTAATTCGTGCAACATTCGATGCTGCTGCGGTCCTCATACTCCGTATCTGAGGACGGGAGTGGCTTTTCTCGTGTTTGAAGATCCATTCTACCCATCTAGCAAAGAAATTTAAAGGAAAGACGAGAAAAAAAATTCACGGTTTCCGAGCAGGGCCGGGGTCGTCTGGAAAAAAATCATTTGTTTTTTGATCCACTTCGTTCCACATTCGATGCTGCTGGGGCCCTCATACTCCGTATCTGAGGACGGGAGTGGCTTTTCCTCGTGTTTGAAGCTCCATTCTACCCATCTAGCAAAGAAATTTAAAGGAAAGACGAGAAAAAAAATTCACGCTTTCCGAGCAGGGCCGGGGTCGTCTGGAAAAAAATCATTTTTTTGGGTCTACTTCGTGCCACATTCGATGCTGCTGGGGCCCTCATACTCCGTATCTGAGGACGGGAGTGGCTTTTCCTCGTGTTTGAAGCTCCATTCTACCCATCTAGCAAAGAAATTTAAAGGAAAGACGAGAAAAAAAATTCACGCTTTCCGAGCAGGGCCGGGGTCGTCTGGAAAAAAATCATTTGTTTTTTGATCCACTTCGTTCCACATCCGATGCTGCTGCGGTCCTCATACTCCGTATCTGAGGACGGGAGTGGCTTTTCCTCGTGTTTGAAGCTCCATTCTACCCATCTAGCAAAGAAATTTCAAGGAAAGACGAGAAAAAAAATTCACGCTTTCCGAGCAGGGCCGGGGTCGTCTGGAAAAAAATCATTTGTTTTTTGATCCACTTCGTTCCACATCCGATGCTGCTGCGGTCCTCATACTCCGTATCTGAGGACGGGAGTGGCTTTTCCTCGTGTTTGAAGCTCCATTCTACCCATCTAGCAAAGAAATTTCAAGGAAAGACGAGAAAAAAAATTCACGCTTTCCGAGCAGGGCCGGGGTCGTCTGGAAAAAAATCATTTGTTTTTTGATCCACTTCGTTCCACATCCGATGCTGCTGCGGTCCTCATACTCCGTATCTGAGGACGGGAGTGGCTTTTCCTCGTGTTTGAAGCTCCATTCTACCCATCTAGCAAAGAAATTTCAAGGAAAGACGAGAAAAAAAATTCACGCTTTCCGAGCAGGGCCGGGGTCGTCTGGAAAAAAATCATTTGTTTTTTGATCCACTTCGTTCCACATCCGATGCTGCTGCGGTCCTCATACTCCGTATCTGAGGACGGGAGTGGCTTTTCCTCGTGTTTGAAGCTCCATTCTACCCATCTAGCAAAGAAATTTCAAGGAAAGACGAGAAAAAAAATTCACGCTTTCCGAGCAGGGCCGGGGTCGTCTGGAAAAAAATAATTTTTTTGGGTCTAATTCGTGCAACATTCGATGCTGCTGCGGTCCTCATACTCCGTAACTGAGGACGGGAGCGGCTTTTCCTCGTGTTTGAAGCTCCATTCTACCCATCTAGCAAAGAAATTTAAAGGAAAGACGAGAAAAAAAATTCACGCTTTCCGAGCAGGGCCGGGGTCGTCTGGAAAAAAATCATTTTTTTTTTGGATCCACTTCGTGCCCGATTCGATGCTGCTGCGATCCTCATACTCCGTATCTGAGGACGGGAGCGGCTTTTCCTCGTGTTTGAAGCTCCATTCTACGCATCTAGCAAAGAAATTTAAAGGAAAGACGAGAAAAAAAATTCACGCTTTCCGAGCAGGGCCGGGGTCGTCTGGAAAGAAATCATTTTTTTGGGTCTAATTCGTGCAACATTCGATGCTGCTGCGGTCCTCATACTCCGTATCTGAGGACGGGAGTGGCTTTTCCTCGTGTTTGAAGCTCCATTCTACCCATCTAGCAAAGAAATTTAAAGGAAAGACGAGAAAAAAAATTCACGCTTTCCGAGCAGGGCCGGGGTCGTCTGGAAAAAAATAATTTTTTTGGGTCTAATTCGTGCAACATTCGATGCTGCTGCGGTCCTCATACTCCGTATCTGAGGACGGGAGCGGCTTTTCCTCGTGTTTGAAGCTCCATTCTACCCATCTAGCAAAGAAATTTAAAGAAAAGACGAGAAAAAAAATTCACGCTTTCCGAGCAGGGCCGGGGTCGTCTGGAAAACAATCATTTTTTTTTGGATCCACTTCGTGCCCAATTCGATGCTGCTGCGATCCTCATACTCTGTATCTGAGGACGGGAGCGGCTTTTCCTCGTGTTTGAAGCTCCATTCTACCCATCTAGCAAAGAAATTTAAAGGAAAGACGAGAAAAAAAATTCACGCTTTCCGAGCAGGGCCGGGGTCGTCTGGAAAAAAATAATTTTTTTGGGTCTAATTCGTGCAACATTCGATGCTGCTGCGGTCCTCATACTCCGTATCTGAGGACGGGAGTGGCTTTTCCTCGTGTTTGAAGCTCCATTCTACCCATCTAGCAAAGAAATTTAAAGGAAAGACGAGAAAAAAAATTCACGCTTTCCCAGCAGGGCCGGGGTCGTCTGGAAAAAAATAATTTTTTTGGGTCCACTTCGTGCCCGATTCGATGCTGCTGCGATCCTCATACTCTGTATCTGAGGACGGGAGTGGCTTTTCTCGTGTTTGAAGATCCATTCTACCCATCTAGCAAAGAAATTTAAAGGAAAGACGAGAAAAAAAATTCACGCTTTCCGAGCAGGGCCGGGGTCGTCTGGAAAAAAATCATTTGTTTTTTGATCCACTTCGTTCCACATTCGATGCTGCTGGGGCCCTCATACTCCGTATCTGAGGACGGGAGTGGCTTTTCCTCGTGTTTGAAGCTCCATTCTACCCATCTAGCAAAGAAATTTAAAGGAAAGACGAGAAGAAAAATTCACGCTTTCCGAGCAGGGCCGGGGTCGTCTGGAAAAAAATAATTTTTTTGGGTCTAATTCGTGCAACATTCGATGCTGCTGCGGTCCTCATACTCCGTATCTGAGGACGGGAGCGGCTTTTCCTCGTGTTTGAAGCTCCATTCTTCCCATCTAGCAAAGAAATTTAAAGGAAAGACGAGAAAAAAAATTCACGCTTTCCGAGCAGGGCCGGGGTCGTCTGGAAAAAAATCATTTGTTTTTTGATCCACTTCGTTCCACATTCGATGCTGCTGGGGCCCTCATACTCCGTATCTGAGGACGGGAGTGGCTTTTCCTCGTGTTTGAAGCTCCATTCTACCCATCTAGCAAAGAAATTTAAAGGAAAGACGAGAAAAAAAATTCACGCTTTCCGAGCAGGGCCGGGGTCGTCTGGAAAAAAATCATTTTTTTTGGGTCTAATTCGTGCCGCATTCGATGCTGCTGCGGTCCTCATACTCCGTATCTGAGGACGGGAGTGGCTTTTCCTCGTGTTTGAAGCTCCATTTTACCCATCTAGCAAAGAAATTTAAAGGAAAGACGAGAAAAAAAATTCACGCTTTCCGAGCAGGGCCGGGGTCGTCTGGAAAAAAATAATTTTTTTGTGTCTAATTCGTGCCGCATTCGATGCTGCTGCGGTCCTCATACTCCATATCTGAGGACGGGAGTGGCTTTTCCTCGTGTTTGAAGCTCCATTCTACCCATCTAGCAAAGAAATTTAAAGGAAAGACGAGAAAAAAAATTCACGCTTTCAGAGCAGGGCCGGGGTCGTCTGGAAAAAAATCATTTGTTTTTTGATCCACTTCGTTCCACATCCGATGCTGCTGCGGTCCTCATACTCCGTATCTGAGGACGGGAGTGGCTTTTCCTCGTGTTTGAAGCTCCATTCTACCCATCTAGCAAAGAAATTTAAAGGAAAGACGAGAAAAAAAATTCACGCTTTCCGAGCAGGGCCGGGGTCGTCTGGAAAAAAATCATTTTTTTTGGGTCTAATTCGTGCCGCATTCGATGCTGCTGCGGTCCTCATACTCCGTATCTGAGGACGGGAGTGGCTTTTCCTCGTGTTTGAAGCTCCATTTTACCCATCTAGCAAAGAAATTTAAAGGAAAGACGAGAAAAAAAATTCACGCTTTCCGAGCAGGGCCGGGGTCGTCTGGAAAAAAATAATTTTTTTGGGTCTAATTCGTGCCGCATTCGATGCTGCTGCGGTCCTCATACTCCATATCTGAGGACGGGAGTGGCTTTTCCTCGTGTTTGAAGCTCCATTCTACCCATCTAGCAAAGAAATTTAAAGGAAAGACGAGAAAAAAAATTCACGCTTTCCGAGCAGGGCCGGGGTCGTCTGGAAAAAAATCATTTGTTTTTTGATCCACTTCGTTCCACATCCGATGCTGCTGCGGTCCTCATACTCCGTATCTGAGGACGGGAGTGGCTTTTCCTCGTGTTTGAAGCTCCATTCTACCCATCTAGCAAAGAAATTTAAAGAAAAGACGAGAAAAAAAATTCACGCTTTCCGAGCAGGGCCGGGGTCGTCTGGAAAAAAATCATTTGTTTTGTGATCCACTTCGTTCCACATCCGATGCTGCTGCGGTCCTCATACTCCGTATCTGAGGACGGGAGTGGCTTTTCCTCGTGTTTGAAGCTCCATTCTACCCATCTAGCAAAGAAATTTAAAGGAAAGACGAGAAAAAAAATTCACGCTTTCCGAGCAGGGCCGGGGTCGTCTGGAAAAAAATAATTTTTTTGGGTCTGATTCGTGCCACATTCGATACTGCTGGGGCCCTCATACTCCGTATCTGAGGACGGGAGTGGCCTTTCCTCGTGTTTGAAGCTCCATTCTACCCATCTAGCAAAGAAATTTAAAGGAAAGACGAGAAAAAAAATTCACGCTTTCCGAGCAGGGCCGGGGTCGTCTGGAAAAAAATCATTTTTTTTGGGTCTAATTCGTGCCGCATTCGATGCTGCTGCGGTCCTCATACTCCGTATCTGAGGACGGGAGTGGCTTTTCCTCGTGTTTGAAGCTCCATTTTACCCATCTAGCAAAGAAATTTAAAGGAAAGACGAGAAAAAAAATTCACGCTTTCCGAGCAGGGCCGGGGTCGTCTGGAAAAAAATAATTTTTTTGTGTCTAATTCGTGCCGCATTCGATGCTGCTGCGGTCCTCATACTCCATATCTGAGGACGGGAGTGGCTTTTCCTCGTGTTTGAAGCTCCATTCTACCCATCTAGCAAAGAAATTTAAAGGAAAGACGAGAAAAAAAATTCACGCTTTCCGAGCAGGGCCGGGGTCGTCTGGAAAAAAATCATTTGTTTTTTGATCCACTTCGTTCCACATCCGATGCTGCTGCGGTCCTCATACTCCGTATCTGAGGACGGGAGTGGCTTTTCCTCGTGTTTGAAGCTCCATTCTACCCATCTAGCAAAGAAATTTAAAGAAAAGACGAGAAAAAAAATTCACGCTTTCCGAGCAGGGCCGGGGTCGTCTGGAAAAAAATCATTTGTTTTGTGATCCACTTCGTTCCACATCCGATGCTGCTGCGGTCCTCATACTCCGTATCTGAGGACGGGAGTGGCTTTTCCTCGTGTTTGAAGCTCCATTCTACCCATCTAGCAAAGAAATTTAAAGGAAAGACGAGAAAAAAAATTCACGCTTTCCGAGCAGGGCCGGGGTCCTCTGGAAAAAAATAATTTTTTTGGGTCTGATTCGTGCCACATTCGATACTGCTGGGGCCCTCATACTCCGTATCTGAGGACGGGAGTGGCCTTTCCTCGTGTTTGAAGCTCCATTCTACCCATCTAGCAAAGAAATTTAAAGGAAAGACGAGAAAAAAAATGCACGCTTTCCGAGCAGGGCCGGGGTCGTCTGGAAAAAAATCATTTTTTTTGGGTCTAATTCGTGCCGCATTCGATGCTGCTGCGGTCCTCATACTCCGTATCTGAGGACGGGAGTGGCTTTTCCTCGTGTTTGAAGCTCCATTTTACCCATCTAGCAAAGAAATTTAAAGGAAAGACGAGAAAAAAAATTCACGCTTTCCGAGCAGGGCCGGGGTCGTCTGGAAAAAAATAATTTTTTTGTGTCTAATTCGTGCCGCATTCGATGCTGCTGCGGTCCTCATACTCCATATCTGAGGACGGGAGTGGCTTTTCCTCGTGTTTGAAGCTCCATTCTACCCATCTAGCAAAGAAATTTAAAGGAAAGACGAGAAAAAAAATTCACGCTTTCAGAGCAGGGCCGGGGTCGTCTGGAAAAAAATCATTTGTTTTTTGATCCACTTCGTTCCACATCCGATGCTGCTGCGGTCCTCATACTCCGTATCTGAGGACGGGAGTGGCTTTTCCTCGTGTTTGAAGCTCCATTCTACCCATCTAGCAAAGAAATTTAAAGGAAAGACGAGAAAAAAAATTCACGCTTTCCGAGCAGGGCCGGGGTAGTCTGGAAAAAAATCATTTGTTTTTTGATCCACTTCGTTCCACATTCGATGCTGCTGGGGCCCTCATACTCCGTATCTGAGGACGGGAGTGGCTTTTCCTCGTGTTTGAAGCTCCATTCTACCCATCTAGCAAAGAAATTTAAAGGAAAGACGAGAAAAAAAATTCACGCTTTCCGAGCAGGGCCGGGGTCGTCTGGAAAAAAATCATTTTTTTTTGG